>JAQIXI010000280.1:0-28024 GCA_034700165.1 Galumnidae sp. Gr-Ori-00277
TTAAATAAAAAATAATTTTTTAAAGCCATGATTTTGGCATAAATTATAAAACTGTAACAATGACTCGAATATGCTTGGGGATCCCTGCCTTAATGATACCATTCCCTTCCCTTACTCAAATTTTAATAACCTTTCCCTTGTGGGTCCCTTAATGGTCAAGAAATCGGTAAGAATCCCATAAGGGAAGGGTTCAAAAGTTGGAACTCTAATACAAAGTATAAGAAAGGTGAAATATTTAATATATAAATTATTATCTAAAAGTGTAAATATTAAATGAACTTGGTAATAGTATTTAAGAAAGTGTTCCAAAAGTATCCCAAAATTCTTATCATAACTTGTAAATTACAAGTTGTAATCAATCAAACTTTAGACACAATTTTGGGTCACTATTTAATAAATATTTATCGCATAACTATCAAAATGTTATTAATTTATTTGTATATTTTATTTTGTTTATGTTTGTCTTAAAGTGATTTAACTGTATTTACGTGTTTTAAATATTGATAATCCGTTTTTGCAAATAATGTTTAGAGACGTTTCAATATTAGGGCAAACAATTTGGACGCCATAATAGTTTTTGTTTTGTCTATTTTAAAGTACGTTCATATGATTTCAAACCAAATAATAGACGTACTATTAATACAGTATACAAATATGTGGTGCAAAGTGTTCGCCATAGTATTGAAGTTAGTTTAGTTCGTATTAGACCTGCGCTTTGCGTTCCTATAATAGAATTCTTATATTTTGTCAATAATTTGTTGTCAAAAAAAGAAATCAATTGTCAGACATTTGAGATAATTTGAAGATAAATCGTAAGACAATTGTCAAGAAATGGATCCATCGCTTGAATTGCGAAACGTTGAGGCGATGTCACCTCTGATGAGATCTCTGAACAAAAGCGAAAACCTATTCAGTGAAGAGCGGGTCAGCACTGATTTCGGTGAAATATGTGTCGCCCGACAGGGAATGGATGTGTCGTCTCACCGACCAGTGATAGTGACGTATCACGACATTGGTCTCAATCACGTCTCTAACTTTCAGGCGTTTTTCAATTACATCGACATTAAACTCCTTTTGCAGAGTTTTTCGGTAATTCACGTAAACAGTCCGGGAATGGAAGAAAGTGCTGCCCCTCTGCCCGACAATTATGTCTATCCATCAATGGATGAGTTGGCCCAACAAATGGTCGCCGTTTGCAAACACTTCAACATTAAGTCATTTATTGGGTTTGGAGTAAGTGTTGAGTCATTTCTTTAAACTGATTTGTATTCAAATGTTTAAATGTCTTTACATTAATTGCAGTCATTTTTTCTCTTTTTTAATGATTTTATGTTTTTATTTATAATTTATTTTTTAAACATTTGAGACATTAATTTGAGTTTGTGTTGAGTTGAGTCTCAAAACTGGTCTTAACTCTGATTTAAATAATCATTAATAGAGAAGAGAAAGGAATTCAAAACCAATAAAATGCAAATAATTTTCTCTCAAATGTCTGATTGAATAACATTTAGGAATTGATGTCTGATTTAAATTTTAAATCAATTGAAAAATTTTATCAACTCTTGTAGTGAACTCTTATAGTGAACCCGTTTTTAATATATTTTAAGACAAATATATAATTAACTTATGTTTGATTATAGACTAAAAGAGTCCACAAAAGTTACATTCCTTTCAGATTAGATTTTATTAACACATTTATACCCCAATGAATAGGTGGGCGCCGGAGCCAACATTCTCTCGAGATTTGCACTGAAATATCCCGATTCAGTGGACGGACTTTTTATCATAAATCCGACGTCAACGGTCTCGACGTGGACCGAATGGTTTTATCAGAAGCTTAACGTTTATTACTTGAGTTCGTTTAACAACAACGGCGCCAATACCACCAATTCCTTCCCGCAGTCAACTCAAGACTATCTAATGTGGCACCACTTCGGAAAAGTTACTGAAGAACGGAATCGGGATTTGGTTGAGACGTATCGCAATTATTTTAGCGGAAAATCACTAAACGCTCGCAATTTGTCGCTATTTATCGATTCATATATAAAACGTACGGATTTGGGAATCGTTAGGGGAGACAAACAACAAAACTTCAAGTGTTCTGTTCTGGTCTTATGCGGTTGTCTTTCGCCTCACGTCGAAGACACGGTTACAATGAATTCACGTTTAGACCCGTCTAACTCAACCTGGATGAAACTATCGGACTGCGCAATGGTTTTGGAGGAACAGCCCGCTAAAGTGTCCGAAGCCTTTCGCCTTTTCCTTCAGGGATTGGGTTATGCGCTCACAGCTTACGAAAGGAGACGTTCTTCACTTCGAAAAATGAGTTCTTCGAGTGGAGATGTTATTAATGGAAACATTAATTCCATGGATGGCGACAGTCGTAAGAATTCGATCGACGAAGAATTGACTGAAGACAAACAGCAATCGGTTCATATCGTAGAGAACCCAATCGCCAACTGTTAAACAATTGCTTAACAACTGCTTAACTGCTTAACCATTTAATCTCAGATTTCGATTAACTTAATTAGTTTATAGTCGTATTGTTTGAGTCGAAATTGTATTTAAGACACAATTAGCTAAAAATCTCAAACTTATATTAAAGCATTTTTTGCCGCTTTTCTCATATTTAAGGCGTACTCTGTATTAGAGTAGACTTTTTAAAAACTCTTTACCCCTTAATATAGTTTTATAAATAATTTCAATAAATCCATAAAATTTATGATTCATTTAATGATACTTTCGAACACTTTTTCTCTTATTTCTAACAAAAATTATTCGCAAAACATCCGAAAGTCATTTATTAGACATAACTTTAATTTTTTAGTCTAAAAATTATTTCAAAACAGTTTTGGATTTATTTCATTCATTTATATTTTAAAACTAACGATGCATTTCTCCAAAAATGTCAATATTCTTAAAACGTAATCAAGATAAAATTTGTATGTTAAAAAGTGGTGTTATGGGGATCCAAACCTGACTGAAAGTCGTTTGTCCCTTAATCCGAATTTTTTCGGTCTCTGACCCGGTCTGAGTCCGGTCTAAGTCCGGTGCCAACAATGTGTGGGTCCGGTCAGGAAATTTTGAATAAAAGTGAATATAATATTTAATTTAAAAGACAATACAATCACTTTTGGAATAAATCATAAATCGATGCAATGAATAACATTTTATTTATTATTATTGAATTACATTTCAATTGTTTTTATAATTTACTTAAAATTTCCAGACTTTTAAAGTCAAAGAATACGAATGGACTCTGAATTCGTAATTTACAGTCAATGTATTGATTCGTTTTGTATCTCTATTTTATTGTATAAAAAATTAATATTTAAAATCAATTATTTTAAATTTGGCCAAACCTTTATAATTACCAAGGACAACATTTTAAAACTCCAACTTGAATATATTTTAAAGACTACATAAATAATTTTGATTAAATTTATGTAAACAAATTACTAAATGATAGATCAATGAAATGATGAAAAATGAGCAAGCAAGAAATTCAAATTTATATGAATATTATTTAAATAATGATAATTATTACTAAAATTTTTGTATTGAAAAACTCAAAACCCTTTAAAAATTAAAAAACTTTTGCCAATTGTTTTCATACATTTTTTCATCACAATATCGGAGTCATACAAATTCAGACAAAGGATTCAAATATTTAGTTATAACTACTGAATGCAGTGTATAATGCATTGACCATTCATGGGATATTTTCAATTGATCAAATGATTTATATCATTACATTTTCTACCAAGATATAACCTTTTTCATTTAGTTTTATTTGCGTTGTTTTGTTTAAATTAAGTTATCAAAAGAAAAGATCTTTTTATAAATCATAACTATTTTATTAATACTTTCCTTTTACTCATTTAAATAATGTTAAACCATGATGCAAGTTCGTGCCTATGTTATGTGACATGGGTCATTGCAATATTAACGAAATCCAGTGGTCAGTGCTTTTGCTTTATTATTATAAAGGAGTAACCATGCTACAAAGTAAATGGTAGGTGAAATCTTTAGTATTGAAATTATTAAAGAGTATAACTTTTAAATGAACTTGATAATGGTTTTATAATAAAAACTCTAAATAAGTGCAACAAAAGTGTAATTTTCAACGAATCAAAACTAAAACAAATGTTTATTTGAGAAAAACTTGAATTTAATTTTAAAATTTGTCATAAAATTTATGATTTGTAAATAGTATTGAAATTATCATAAATATGACCATGATAACCCAATGTTTAATAATTGTTTTCATATTAATAATTAATCAAAAATATTTTATATTTAGGTAAAAGTGAAGTAAATATGAAATGATTATTTATGTGAACTTGGTCAAAATTATGAAAATATAATTAGTATTTGCAACAATTTTAACTACATTTTATGCTAATTATGTGGAGCTATGCTTTTATTCTGTGATCATAACATTTGGTCTCTTTAGCCGACAAATCCTTAAATAATATATTAGTCGACATTATGTTATGGTAATGATTAGTGAGGGGTAAGTCTACTAAATATGTTTATTCAATGTGTTTGTGTCCACATTGTGTCCATCTGTCATATTATAACAAGAGTTATCAAAAGAGTTCAATAATTTAAAGATAAATTCATTTTTCTTTAATTGTATTCAAAATTACGTCAAAAACTTTAATTCAGTTATAATTTATAGATTTGAGACATAATATGAAACAATTATGCGTTTTATATAAAACTATTATTATTATAGAAATTTAGTCGATATGAAGAGAGAAAAAGTAATAAAGAAATACAGTCTATAATGAGTTGAGTAAATCATGACTTGGGCTTAACTAAAAGAAAAAATTTCTTATTCCCTGACAAGAATATAATGTTTGAGCTCTACTTTAGATATTAATAAACTATCACTTGTGTTAACTAAATCTGTATACAATCTGTATATAAAAGTAGTTATATTTATCTATAATATACTGTATATACAGGTGTATAATAGGTGTTCAGGTACTAAAGATATTAAGTCTTTATAAAGAATTCGAGAATGAGATACATTACGTATTTGACCTAGTAATTAATGTGAACTTAATATAAGGTTTTCAACTAATTATAAATTAAATTTTTATTAATTTTATTAATAATTTAAATGAATAATCAATTATTTATAATCAAATCTTAAGTAATTATTTAAATTTTTTGCTTGATACTTCTAGTTTTTCATACAATATTCAATATTGAAACGATCTTCATTCTTCAACAATGAGCAAGGTGAGATTCTTGTGCATTTCTAGTAAAACTAATTAGAAAAATATGTGTCTTATATACAATGAAATATGGTTTTTGAGTTTTCTTAACTAATATTTCGGGTTAACTAATTTAACGCACCAAGGCACTTTACCCAACTCCTAGTTTATTGTATATCTTATTTTGAGAGTCGAATATTACAGTTATGGCTATATTTGTTGCAAATTCAATAGTGTAGTCGCACTCGACTACAGCCAAATGCAATTTTAGATCCAATTCAGTTGAGTTCAATTTTATATGAAGCCATCCTTAATGACCTGTTCGTATGTATTTTATGAATCTCACAGAAGCACAGTTTGGATTTTGCTGGAGGCAATCGGGGGAGTCCTATGTGATTGGGAATTATTTCCTCGCTTTAAATTAAATATATAGAAAGCATACAATCAGTTGTGAATCCAATCCTTATTTTCATTCAATCGTTTTTCAAATGAAAACTTATATCAAAAAATTCTATTTTGTGTCATATATTTGAATATATTTTTCAAATTTTGATTATCTCTTAATAATTGAGTGAATCATTTGTTGAATAATTTAGTGTTTGATTTTATAAAAGAAATAATTGAGTCCACAGACAATAAAAGATGTTTTCAATTGATATGAAGTGGTTTTTGATCAAAATTCTACTCTTTAGCCGACGGGTTGTTTACTTTTCTATATTTTACTCAATTTCTATGCATAAGAAAAATTGTGACAAAAATTCAAAAAATTTCATTAAAATAATTCTCAACTGAATATAATTCGTTTATAATCAATGCCTTTAATGATGTTCTAGGTCATCCTTTACATTTGTCTACAAATTTATTATTTCACGAGTAGTCATAGGACTCATAGGAAATGGGAGTAAATGACTAAAGATAGGAGTAATGCTTTTAAAACCACTTCTAAAGAAAAACATTTCTTAACTTAAACTTCATTTTCAAGTCTTTATTATTGCTTGAGTTTAATTGATTTTTTCAAAAATCACCTTGCTTGTCATTGCGCGAAGTATACAGTCGTGTAATCCTCGATTTTCAACTCAAAATATTTTTAAGAAATATCTGAAAAATTTTAATTTAAATTATAATTTTTGAATAAATAATTATTAAAACTAATGAAAACATATTCATATCCCAAAAAAATATATTAATACCTCATTTTAAAAGACCCATTAAGAGTAGGGATGACCAAAGGGTCAGACTTTCTAATATGTATTTCAATTATTTTGAAAATACAACCCAAGCCAAAATAAATTATTATACCCTGATCATCCTTGACTTTTGAATTTTATTCCTATTTTTAAATAATTTTACCGTAAATAACATCAATATATTTTAAAATTTTCCACCAAAATTCTAAAAGGATATAGGGGGAAAAACCTACTTTACCCACAATATTATGATTTTTGGATTATTTTGGATATTATGATTACGATTTTGCTTGGTACATTTACAATATTAATTTATAATAATATCAAAGCTGAAGAAAATTGAGACAAATTATTATGTATATGATTCCTCCTAATTGTAGCATGATGATTACCATATAAAGTTTAAATTTTTTGAAAATTTTTTAATTTCAGTTATATTAGGAAAATATAATGAAAATCTTCAAACTTTTGAAAAACACGCAAAAAGTGTGAAATTCTTTGCATTTAACAACTTTTGATTATATAATATAATATCATTGATATTCATAGCATAGCGTTGATATTCTACAAAACCTATACCTTTTCAATATTATAGAAGAATTTAAGAAAATTGACGCCATCTTTGACACGAAGTTTTGGGTATTTTTTAATTTTTGTAAAAATGTGTAAAATATTTAGGAACTAATATATAGTTTAAAAATTAATAGGTTTCCAATGAAAATGTAAAAAAAAACTAATATACGACCCAATGTTTTCACCAAATTTTCTATACAACAACTCGAATTATATTTTAACTTGGTACAAATATTCTTAAAATGTCGATTGGATTAATTAAATTTTGAAATTATATCCACAAAAACTCAATTTTTCTTTCATTAAAAATGATGACTAGAAAAGAATATTCTCTAGAATCTGGATTCTAGAGCTTATAGATGATTTAGTCTAGTTCATCTATAAAAGTATTTATAATGGTATAATGGTATTTATAATAAAAACAAACATGCAATTAGATAAATAATAAATTTTTTTTGATTACCCAATATTTATTTTTTTGTCATTTTTTCTATTTTTAAGAAAAATAATGAAGTTTTGTCTTGGTAACTTAAGAATTCTCATGGAAAGGTATATTGACAGACCTATGAACTGACACTAGGTCAGTCGAGGTCTGTCGAGGTTTTTTTAGCTTCCAGGTTGAGGATACCCCCTGGAGATTGAGGTCTTTGACCATGCTGGATAATATGGGTATTGGCAATTCCTGGTTAAGAAACCCCTGGTTATGTGATATAGTTTTTTTAAATTAATTTTTAAATTTAATTATTAATTAAAAAATTGAATTCTGTTTTAAATGTGGTTTAATTAAATGAACTTTTCATCGATAGCCTCAATGAAAACAATATCTAATAATAAAGAATTTAAATATTCTGAAGGCGTAAAACGAGATGTCATTTATTTTTCTTTAATTTTATTGATTTAAAGTCAAATCTTTTAAAAATGACTTTAAGGCCAGAATTTTTATTAATAGTTTTGAAGTGAAACGTTATATCTATTAATTCAAAAAGTGTTTTACAATAAAATATTGATAATAGATTTTAAATAAAATAATTGATTTATTTAACGATTAATTTTCTATAAAGAAATAAATCACTTAAAATCCACTTAAGAATAGAATTCATAAATTATTTAGAAATGAATTATTTTTAAATTTTCCAAATATTTCTTAAGTTATATCAAATAAAATGAGAAAAATATGTAAAATTTAAATTATTTTACTTCAGATTAATTCAAGATTTAAGACTTGTTTTTTGAAATTCCTTCGAATAACAACATTTGATGTGAATTCCTATTTAGAGGCAATTCATTTATATTCAAATTTATTAAAAATCGTTAAATAAATTATTTAGTAATTAATAATTTTTTTTGTAAAAAAATATATTTTAGCAAATTATCGATTCCTATCATTTGATATAAACTTTAGAAATCAATTAATTATATATTTTTTGGCTTAAATTAAAATAAAATTAATATGAAATGTTCTTGATTATTCTTGAGGTTTTGTTATAAAATTTGGAGTATTTTCTTCCAAAAGAAAAATTAAGAGAAGTATCCGTTTTTTAGAAATCAAGAGAATATGAGTTGAATGAGGGCAGCATTTGGACCATTGATTGAAGAGTAGGACACCTGCAAACAGCCTTAAGCATTGTTTGCTGAACAACCAATATATCGATAGATTTGTTTGAATTACAGAATCGCATAAGAATTAGATGTGTTTTCAGTGCATCAAAACTGAACTCATGTCAAACAACATAAGAAATTATCAATTAATTAAAACATCATTTAATTGGGATTTTATAATTAAATTTACTTATTTTCGCTCAAACTATTGATAACTATTTTTTTTGTTGAGTTTTTTAGAGTTTTAATTGCAAAACACTTTATTAATGAATTGACCCATAATTAGACAAATAGTTTAAACAATAATATGAAGTCTTTGGAATCATTGATTGACAATTTGGTCATTTTATTCATATAATTTTTAAAAAATGTTTCCAATTGTTTTCAGTAGTTGTGAACAAAGTTTTCTTTTTATTAAAATTCTTATAAATTTTTTTTAAAACTGAAACCAATTTCTATAAAATATATTAAAGAAAAACAAATTTGTTTTAAAAAATCCATTAATATTTAATTGTAGTTCTTTGAAATTATTATTTCCAAGCATTATAAATGATCTTGGTGATGATGGTGGTGTTTCACTCTTTTATTTTTCATTTGTTGATTCACTTAAGTTTTAGATTAGTTTAAAAGAATCTTAGAATAAAAAAGGAAAAAACGATTATATTATTAAATATGAAATAAGTTTGCATTTGTCGGTCACCCACCGGACAATTGCCAGACAGCCATCGGACAGTCACCGGACAATCACCGGACAGAAACTTTGATTAGTGTAGAGACAACGCAATGATTGTAATGTTTGTAGTAATTTATCTAATATTTTGAAAGATTGTCTCGAAGTAAATCTAATAGAAGACTATCTGAACCATATCTTTGAGATGAGGCCATAAATTGAATTAGAGTTTGGGTCACTTTTGTGAATCCCTTGAATTTAATAGAATTGATTGATTGAGTGGACAGTTGTCAGCAATTATTGACAAAATTAGAGTTCAAAGCGAACCATTGTATGACCCGTTGGTCCCAATTGTTTGGTTTGTTTTATCATTGAATTGATGTGCATTTGAGGCACTTTTCATCACTGACTGCGTCATCAAAGAAGTGACTCTAATATTAGCGCATATCTAAAGATGTTATGTTATGTGAAGTCAATAATTAATGGAGGGGTCAACGAATGTTTGAGTCATTGGTTTTTCAATCGAATATTTATGCAAAACATTTAATGATTTGTTGGGTCCTATTTTGTTGGTTTTGGTTGAAGTCGAAGCACATGTCTTCTAAGAGAAATATATTGAGAAGTGTTTCACATCAAACACCAAACCCGCCAACAAATTATGTATTCTCTTCACGATCTCTACAAAAAGTGGTGCTAATAATGACTACCTTTCCTCCTATTCATCTCTTTCTTTATTGGCTCTTCTAATCGAATGCGTATTATATAAAAAACAAAAAAAATGTGAAAATATGTGGTGAATGTCAGCTCAAGTTGTTTGATGTCAGTTCTTCTGATTTTCGTGTACTAGAGTTTTAAAGAAACATATTTTGAGAACAACTAAGAAAATAAATTATATATCAAATTAGAGACATTTGATAGGTTTGGGCACTTATTTAGACATCAAAAATATAGTTTTAGGAGTTTTAGGCATTGAATGCCAAAAGCAGTCAATGAATGTGACAACTCTGTTAACACAATCCAAATGACTGTCCAATTGCTCGTTCGTCGAGACTCCGATAAACCCAAACATGACTTTCAGATCAGATAAGATATGAGTCTATTCTCAAATACTTTATAAATATTTGATAAATAAAGTGAAGCCCATATTCTGAAGAAACAGATTTAGAAATCGATTGATTAATCAGTGAACTCAACGATTGGACCCCTTTTCAAAGGAATAATACGTAACGCCAGTCGTCTGAACACAGCATTAATTATATGTTACGTTCGCTCGACTTTTTGTCTATCCGTAAAACAGAATTAAATGAACAGCAGTTGAGTTCAATTTTGCGCATCCAATGCATGAGCGAACACCACATAACTCAGGGAAGTGAAAGTGCAGCACAAATATGCCAAAGAATAGGCAGTAGAACACAGAATATGAGACAGTCAGCCACAAAACTGTGACTGAATATTTACTGTGAATGCAATTTCCCACTTAGTTTGACAACTAAATTGATTTCGCGAACACCGATCCAATAGATGGGATCCTTCCACTGCCTTAAGGCTTTTGATTAGCTATGGATGACCACACTTTCGGCTATAGCACACTATAGCACACACTTTCTCTTATGCAGACATACATCACAATAAAAAATTGCGAGCATTTAGTTATTCAATCAAATAAAATGATAGAAATTCACAAAAAATTTGATCCAAAAATAGAATTTGAATTCATTTCATCAAAATTTCAGAATATCTCTAAAAAAATTATTCGTAAAATAATTAATAAATAAATCTGTAATAATCTGTAGTAATCAGTAGTAATCAGTAATAATTATTGCTAATAAGTTATAATCTTGCACTAATATCTGAAACTAATTCTAAGGAATTTTAATTTTAAATAATATTACCATGATTGCCGTGATCACCATGGTCAAACAAAGTTTAAAATTATGGAACTATAAATACTTAATATTTGAAGCTTCTATTTAAAGAATTACTAAAAATCTTTAATATAATATATTTTATGAATATTTGATATAAGATTTGGTTATTTAAGTAATAATGAATCAAAACTTATGACCGAAAAAGAAAATATTTTTAAAGGTTTGGCATTAAATCATAAGTCGAATATGACTTTTGCTAATAATTATGAGTTTACATCACATTTGAGTCTAATTTGCTGTTCGACAGACTCTCTCTTAACTAATTATAGCTTTTATTGTTTAAAAAAATAAAATTAATTTTTTAAATATTGAAAAATCATAAAATAAGTTCACATGGTAAATCTTGCAAATCACTAACAATTTATGACCAAATATTCAATTAATACTAATTATCAAAAAATTATATATTATTTATCATTTGAATTAATTGATTATATTTGTCATTAACTCAAATGAATAAAAAACGCGTCTCTTATTATTTTTCACTTCTAATAAATTTATTTTTTATTAAGAGAGGCATCAAAACGTCCAATCATATTGAGAATTCGTTTGCTATTACCTAGGGCACTGATGGTCATTTGACACTTTAAACTGTCGCAATCATAAATCAAAATCAAATTACATTTTTGCTTAATTTTCACAAATTTTTAAAAATCTTTGGGAAAATTTTTTTTCAAATGAATTTTTAGAATATTTGTGGCAAACATTTTAATAAACTCTTTTGCAAATATCTCTTAATCTCTGATTATTGTTTGCTATGAGTTAAGCCAACAATTGTTTCATTGAAAAAACATGACATGAGTCCACTCGTGAATCCTTTTTTATTATGAGTTCCCACGAAAAGAGACGACAAACAAATTTGCGGCGATTTCTCAACAAAACACTAATAGATTGGAAGGCATTTAAAGTTTAGTTAAAACCAAATGATAAACAAAATAATGAATAAAACGAATAAATAAATTGTTGACATCAATACTACATAAATGAGTTATACATTTAAACAAAAAACAACCATGTACAAAGAAATTGATGGATAAAATACAAATATTAAATCCTCCTTATTCTAATCTTGTTCATTTTAAAATGAAGTGAAAATGAAATAATTCTTCATTGAATAGGAAGTGGAAAATAGGATATAAATGAGTTATTGAAAAAATTAAAACAAACAAAATGATCCTTGCAATAATTAATTAGATAAAGTCGTGCAAAAAACAAATGAACATTTCTTCAGCTGACAGTTTATTCAAAGTTTGCCTGAATATAAATTTGAATATAGTCTTCAAGAAATGCATCTGCATAAATTAATTTATTTAATTAAAGGTTAAATTTTTATATTATAAAACTCTATTTTTTAATTATTAATTTTTAATATCACCATGGTCATGTTCACTGGGATCTTTATTTGAAAATATCAATTATTAATTATTGATTAATTATTTTTAATTATAAACAAATGAAAAATTAAAAACGACATAAAATTAATATTTTTTAGTCCTATAATTGTCTTAAATTCTAAAATTTATAATTTGTTTTGAAAATTCTATTAATTTGTCTCAAGTCTTTTGAGACCAACTAATTGAGTGAAGCCATGCTTTGAATTCAGAGCACTGGATATTAGATACATATTTTCAATATTTTCAAAGATTCAAATTTAATATTAATAAACATAAATTGTGAAAGACTATAGTTATATGAATTTAAGAACATTTATTGGAATAAAAATGAGTTATATTGGATGTTATGAGAAGAGAATTTGATGCAAATATATTGTCTGAAATGAAGAATTGTTAGTCAGACGAGTGTTTATTTCCCACGATTTCTATGTTATTGTTTCTGATGTGAGACATGAAAATAGTTTTATTCAATTGATGTGTATATTAGTGTCCAATGTTTATATAGTGGTTGCATAAAGTGCTCACTGTATCGGTTCGAGTGTTATTTCAACTCAGAATAAGTGTGGATATGAGGCTTATGGTGTACTCAAATGAGAGAGTGGTTCGGGTGTTGGAATCAACACATCGTCGACATTATCATCAAATGATACTTTGGTCTAAACTCTTAGGTTTTTTGGATTAAAAAGTCGATGAGAGGCGAAACACTTTTCTTCATTCAATATTATTATACATTTTATACATTGAAAAATGAGTTGAGTACCAGTTATTCTACTGTTGGCACACTTTTCATGAATATATCTATATTTTATTTCCTTTGAGATAAAAAGTTTTTATAAGACGATTTGGGCTTTTATTTTATGCAATTCTTTACTATAATATGCAGATAAGTTTTAATACATCTAAAAAAGAAAGTTAGCCTAGGGCATTAGAAAGAACATTAAAGATGCAAAACATTTCTACATTATTGTTAAAAGGATACCAAACCAAAAGCAAAAGTAAATGATAATAATAATAATAATAAGAATAATAATAATAATAATACTGTTTCGCAATTCTGTAGTCGATCTTAAATTTCTATAAAATTTTCGTTTCATTGGAATAACTGTTTGCTTATTAGAGTAGAAAACTTTTTTAACTTAAATATCAAAACAGAAAAAATTTATATGAATTCAAATAATTGTAATTTATTCAGTCCTCACAAACAATGAAAAGATTGTAATAAATAAATAAATAAATTCAGAAATAAATTTTTAATACAAAGTTTGTGTTAAAAAGGATAGGGTATGAAGTATAGAAGGGATAGGAACAGCTCTTTTATTTGAACTCTTTTAATTTAAATGCATTTTAGAGCCCTTTTTGTCTTTTGTGTTTAATTTTGTATTTCCCGAAAATCGATAATATTTTTGTTTGTATTCTAACCGAAACAAAAAGAGAATTAAAATCAAAGAAAACCCATTTTTTGCATAAAATCAAATCATTTAATTACAATTTTTTTACGCCGATTTCAGAGCTTTTAATTTATACATTTCTTGAATTTTTATAAATTCATTAATTAAATTCAAATAAATATTCATTTTCGATGACTTCAAGTTTGACACTCATTCCAGTTATTAAATGATAAATAATATCTAATCGATTAACACGAAATTAATTGCTTTTATTTTAAAATCACTCAACGTTTTGGGACTCAATTAGTTTATTATAATCTCAATTAATAAATCTTTACTTCTATTTCTTTATTTACGTGAACTCATTTTAACTCATTTTTAAGTCATTTTTAACTCATTTTAAACCAAATCTCAAACCATTACTAAAAGACCTAATTATAGTCAAAAGAAAAAAACAGTTAAATTACATAAATATTATTTTCAATCTAATGTTCATCAGTGATAGTTCTCGAAATTAGCAAATCTAAGCTTGGTAATTGCAATAACTTATGTAAAAATGATAACAAATAACCTCATCCTGTTTAATCTTTCCCATAATGTATCTGAACTATTACAATTTGTTTTAAAAGGATTTTAATAAAGTTTACAAATTGGGTTTCACTACAACCGATTATTTTTAACATTGAATTTATTATTTTTTACTCAAATAAACTATCAAAACTAAAATAAGAAATTTGCAGAATCACCTTGCAATTGACAACACTTTTGAGGTGTGAAGATATGATTTCAAACTCAATAGTGCCTGAAAATTGTCGTTTTGCTTCATTGAGATGCTCTCTCTCTCTCTCTCTCTCTCTCTCTCTCTCTCTCTCTCTCTCTCTCTCTCTCTCTCCCTCGCTCGCTCACACACACACACACTCACACACACAATGATTGTATTGCAAAACAAATATTTCCGAAGAGTTCGTTATTTTCTGGTTCTAAATATCTTAAAAAAGTGAAATATAAAAAATAAGCTAAAAATGAATTGAAATGCATTGAAGCGCATTATATGTGAGTTGACGTTATGAACAGTGGTTTCCACTAAACGTATCCCATATCCCAAAAGTATTAGTTGAAGGGTCGACATAATGGTGAGCACTGTTTGCGACATTCATTCAAAGCTAAACTGAGTTGTGATCACTGTTTTCTCAGTGATTCTCTTTGAAGCAAATAATGTCTGCAATTGTTAGGGTTTAGGGTTAGAACATTAAATCTCAATATGTTTTCACATGAAAAGAGTCCACAACAATGACTAACAGAAAGATCCAGTTTATACTTTATTTGGGGATTTTTGATGCGTTAACAATGGTTTGCACACAAAACCACATTTGCATTACACTAAAGATGACCAAAAGAATCGGCGCTCAAATTACAGTCTTTTCAACGCATTCTAAGAAGTATTTCAATAAAAATTATGCAAAAATAGATTCACTTTTAGTATTTGGTCCTATGATAGGACTCCTATCCTTCCGCACAATATTTCGTTGAATATAAAACTCTAAAAATATTTAAAGAAGATTCAAAACTAATTTTATATTTGTTTGGACCCTTTGGTTATCCCTATTGGGACAGAATTTACGTTTAATTGATAAACTGAAAACTCAATTCTTTTCTTCATTTTTTCGTTTTATTAATAAAAAGCAACTTTAATGACACTGTCCTCAGGGATGGGATGGTTTTCGTGGGAAAATAAATACATTAATTGTATATTTTCTATCGAATCGAATAATTAGATTTGCATTAACTAAACGATAGACTAATCGTTGGTCTCATTATAAACATTGAAAAAAATCTCTTTTACAACGAAATTGAATGAAAAGAATAGAAAGAATGACAAAAGTTTGACAAACGGTTCTCTATTATCAAGAAATGAAGCGCGACTTATCTGTTGGTGACTGTTTGTTGCCTTTCCCTCTCTTTCTTTCAGTTTTTTGTCGCTTTAAACGAAGTTAATGTTAGAAAGAATGTCGTGGATAACAACAAAAAGTTGAATTTTGTCGGCTAATAATTTGACATCATTTTGTCGAAACTCATTTAGACTCAGATTCAGAGATCTTTCTATTCTTTAAGTCATATCCCGTTAGTCGAAAGCATTGAGTGAATGTGCCCTAAAGGATGAGATGGGACTATACTTATCCCAAAAGAATTCATAACTTTTAGTGCAATAATGTTATAGACTTGAAAGCAGTGATGGTTGTGATGGCAGTGACGGCAGTGATGGCAGAGTTGCTTCTGTTGTGAGTCTCACTTCTAATTGACCGGCAAAAGACATTTTTATCAGCGAATTTCGGGTACAATAGTGCACCTGAAAAGAGTCTGTAATTACTCAGCAACAGCAGCACTGGTAGAGCACTGGCAGCAGCTCTATATGCCCCAGGCTCATTCTGATCAAAAAGTGCTGTGCACTGCTAAAAAGGCATTGATGCGGCCAACTCTGCTCTATGCTCTGCTCCACTAGTGTTCTATTATAATAGGGAGTCAGTACGACACCGAATCTGCTGAGCCATCCCTAGTCTCAGAATAAATACAATGAGTGAATACAACAAACTTTTGATACCCTAAGGCCTCAGTTATGCGATGGCTAATAGCTTTCGCTTCAATATTACACTCTATTGTATTTTACGCTTACATATGAATATTCCAACCAATAATCACAAACTATAAACTAAAACAATTTTTTTTGCAAAAATTCCATTCATTTTCACTAACATTTTAGATGAAAAAGCCCTAAGATTTTCATTATGACTCTGTATATAAGAGTCTAAATTAATTAATTAAACGCAATTCTATCAAATTCATAAACTATAAAATTGTCAAGCAACATTGTATAGCAATGCATTAAAAAAAATACTTTTCCTTTTATTCAACAAATTTTGATTTTTATAATGAGTTAAATCTGTAATATTGTATTTAAAATGTAATCAATAGATCGTATTTTAATAATATTAATAACCTTTTCAAAATAGAAGAAATTCTTAAAACAGAATTGAAACTTTGTTTCGAATACATTTTTCTATCAAAAACTATCACTAAAATTGATAAAAATATTCTTTTAACTTATAAGTTATAACATATCAATGAATAGATAATATTTTCCAATGATTACATTTTCAATTACTATATTATAAACAAATATTTCTTATAGATTGCATTCATTTAAATCTTTTACAATATTTTTTAAAAAATTATTATCAAAGTATGACTTAATTAAAATGATTTTATTGTAATTTATTTATCTTATTATACATTCCTATTATATATTGCATGGTTCATACTAACATGTAAGTATGGTTATTAATAATTATTTCATGGTAGTTTAGCTTATCATTTCTAAACCATTAAGTTTTTCTTATATCTATTCATTTCTAAAATATAAAAG
The DNA here is from genome assembly GCA_034700165.1 of Galumnidae sp. Gr-Ori-00277. Lineage (NCBI taxonomy): Eukaryota > Metazoa > Arthropoda > Arachnida > Sarcoptiformes > Galumnidae > Galumnidae sp. Gr-Ori-00277. Next base: position 17,389 of record JAQIXI010000280.1, read on the forward strand.
ATTTTCGTTTTTTATAGAAACTTTTGTCATATTTTATTCCAAATTATATTTTTTTTGTGAAAAATTTTGGGTAGAATTTAGTTATGATTCGAGTCTCGATTCGAAGTCCATTGGAATAGAAAATTGGATAAACGTATTGACAGAAATACTCAAAATTTGATTCAATGAACGAAAAGTTTTGTATAAAAGAAAGACTTTGTTTCGTGAATTGATTGAAATTTTATACAAATATTAAACATAACGACTGAATGTATAGTTTTTTTATTGAGTTCATGATCCTAAGCATCGATAAAATGTCAACTACTCTCCAATTAGATATCTATAATTACATCGTTAATGAGATTCTCCCTCAGAGATAGATTGAATGGATTGGATGCAGTAATAGAGTCCCTAATTTCTCTTCTCTCTCTCTCTCTCTCTTTCTCTCTCTCTCTCTGAGCCTCCGGCTGACTTGTGCTGTCTTTTATTCATAACTGTTTTAACACAACTGCCTAATTAAACTATGAAAGCATTCAATGTATTCAATATATTCAATGGGAAAGCTTTGGTTCATATCTAATAAATTATTATTATATTCAATACATACAACTAATAATAAAACTTTTTTTCGCATAATATTAATATTATAATGTTTTACAAATTCTTAATTCAAATAATTATTCTTTATTTTTGCCGTCGATTTCGATTTGACGTAAGATAGAGACTGAATATATTGATAACAAACACAATCGATGATTAATTATTGAATTTTATTGCATTTAATTTAACAAATTTGGTTATCACACAAATAAATCATTAAAACTATTGAATTATACAAAAGCTTATAATACTTTAAACTTAATACTTAATACTGACTCAATATTTATAGACATTTGGATTAGTCATTGATTTTTAACTATTTCTAACTCTATATAATTATTTATGTCTTCAATCAATTGATGTATAGTTTGTTTCATCGATTATCGCGAGTTTGCACTTAAACTCAATTGATTTCAAATAAATCGCATTCAGTTTAAATCCAATCAATTATTGACTCATTGTTTTCCATATTTTCTAAATAACTTTGAAATCAGACAAAATAGACTAAAAATTGACCCCTCTCATCATTTTACAGTTTTTGTTAAATTAAGTCGTGGCTGACACACAATTCACTTATTAAATACAAATTCAATAAAATTTCTAACAAAAAATCATTTGACAATACTTTTTAGTCGATTCTTCACTTTTCTATTAATTATTTCTATTAAAATAATATTTCATTTAAATGTCTTTAATTCATTCATTATATTTCTGTTAACATTTTGTATTAATCTTATTATCGATGAATAAGTTCTAAACACTAAACTGAAATAACCATTGAAGTTGGGACAATTGTGGACCTCAATTTGGGACAATGGTATGTCATACTATGTATTAAGATCAAATATCTTATTCACTCAAAAAAGGTATCTTAATGATTTTAAAGATAAAATATTTAGTAATTTCGAGTCATATGAAAGTGTAAGGAATTGGATGTGAAAGTGATGTTCACCTCATATATTGCAAATAAAAATGAAACAAAAGTTTACAATTAGTGGATGAAAATGATTTAAGTTCTTCCCTTTTCGTGTTATTCTTATGATTAAACGGCAGTTGTTATCAATGCTAACATTTTGTTGAAACACTAATTTTTATTTGAGAAATAAATAATGAAACTGTAATAAGAGCACCATGGCAAATTGCAAATGGTACATGGTAATTTTGATACCATTACTAATTTACTTAGACACAAACATTATTACTTATTGAGGACTCGTCTGTATTTCGTGGGTTCACACAAATTCTGATAATTTTGATGAGTGTAGTTAATTATATTAGTAATGGTTAGTAATGGTCTCTAATTATAGATGAAATAAACTGTTAAATGAATTTGGAATAAAAGTTGTCATTCATTTTATTATTTATTCAATTATTTCAGTTAAGAGTTGTTTTATTGAATTAATTACAAATGTTTGCGAAGAAAATGTTTTCAATCACTTAAATGTGAAACGAATTTAATTCCAAAATTCTTTCAATTTTTACTGAAAAACTGTGGGAATTAATGTCCAGATATTCTTCAAAAGATAAGTCAAAGAATTCATCAAATAATTTGATTTTATGTTTCGATTTTAATAGAAATCAGATAACAATCAGTGTTTGAAAAATGTTTTATTAGTTGATTTGAAATTCGTTCGTTTGAGTTCAGGTTAACTTCAATTGAGGTCATTTAAGTCAATTGAATGGCAAATCCTCTTTAAAATTTTAAATTAACCGAAAATATCTTGCGATCAAAATTTCCATTGAAAAATAGATTAGACAAAAAGGATCTTTTAATTGCACCGATTTTTCTCATTAAATTTTAATAGTTATTTAATGATTAGAAAACACTGAAAACATTGTAAATAAATTAAATAACAGTAAACCTATTATTTCAAAATACATCAAATCTAACATTCAATTCATTTAACGTTTTTCTCACAAATCTTTGCTAACGATTACCAAATATTTATCCAATGATTTATTTGTTGAAATACTTGTTTTTTAAGCGATTGTTTTATTGGTCAAACACTTATGCTTAATATGGATGTTATCAAAAAAGCACATTCATTATATCATCTAGATCAAATTCATTTAATTGGTAGAAGGCTAATGATGTCATTGTTTTTCATTTCTTAAGCGAAATACATATTTAATGCCAAACAAACCATATTTAGTAATTGAGATAATAATTCAAATGAGAATAACTAAAGTTTCAAAATTTAATAGATTATAATTAAATCAATTTATTAATTCTCATTCGAGAAATTGTTATAATAACCGACAAATAATTAAGATTATTTATTAGTAGATTTATATGTTTCAAATTAATCAGGGTAATTTCACCCTGCTATCATACCTTATGGCACCTTTTTATTATACTGTTATGGTGCTAGGTATAATATTGTGGTTTTTAAAAATTTATAAAAAATTTGTTAAAATATGACATTTTATTCTTATTGAGAACTTATTTTTGATAAATAATATATTTTACAATTATTTTAAATAATATGAGAAATGTATGATTTATTAAAGAGAATTAGATATTAGGGCGAGAAATTCCCCTGGCTAATAATGTTTAACCGATTAAAAAACAAATCGTTTTATAGAAATTATTCAAACAAAACATTTGTTATGTATTGCTATCTATTAAATTACTGTAAATCATAAAAAGATTAATAAAAGAGATACTAATTTCAAATTTGTAGAAAATGATTCTATTCTTATGTGTACATACTATGTCTATGTAGACATTTTTTGTGCTAGATTAAATGTGAATTTCCTAAAAGTGCAAAAAGCATTTGTTTAGTAAAAAACCGAATTTTTAAATTCATTTTGACTTAAAGTGATTGAAAGTAAAACAAAAAACAGTATTTCTGAGGCTCTGAGGCTCAGAGCTGTCAAAATGTCTTAAATATGAATTTGAAAGTCCAAAAGTTTCCAAATAAAAAATAGTTCTTATCAAGGTCTCTTTTCTAATTATTCCAAAATCTGAAAATAGAGCTATTTTTTACATTTTCTTTTAAAATATTTTAATGAATTAAAAAAATTTGTTGAAAAATGAAGTGCAGAAAGAATTCAAAAAACGGAGGATTTATTTTTTAATTCTCTTAATAAAAGTTTTTAAACGTCGAAATGAAATTATTTTTTATTTTTATAGTATTTACTAAAATTAATAAAAAAATTATTTTCTAATTACAAAATTTGTCCCACAATTCAAACAATTTTTTAAAATTTTATTCAAAGATTTCATATTCTTTAAGAAATTTATTTCCTGAGTTATAAATATGATAAAATTTTGGGTCCAAACCTTTTAATATTTGGGCTCTACTTTGTTTGTCGACTATATTTTGGGCATTACTTATATTATATAATATATGATAAGTTATATATCATAATATAAAAGATTATTGACTCTATTTTTCGTTAAAAATTGCATTCACTCTAATAATCAATTATTTTAGTATTAATTATAATCAAAATAAGCCCTCAATTAATATTAATGACTTCGAGTGAATTATTTTATCTAATTTCGACTCAACAAAAAAAATATGTAATTATTAAAAAAAAGTATTAAAGCATTCATTAAATGAATGCATTTTATTATTCACCAAATTTGAGGTCTTAAAGAAAAACGAGAAATTTTTTATTGAAATAATCTTTAAAATCCTTTTTTATACTTTAAAACTACTGTTTTGTAATAAAAGTTATAAATAGAGAATTTAAAAAAAAATTAAATTTTAAATTATATATTATTTGAGTGTTTTATTTGACATATCTTTAATTTTATAAAATAATGTTATAATTAAATATTTTTAACAAATTTTTAACAAAAAATATTAAAAAAAATTTAGCATGATAAAAGTGATTTAAACTGACCATTAAATGTTTTCATTAATTTAATTGATATTTAATCAATTCATTTAAAGCGATTTTTTGCTTGATAAAGTAACTTGAGATAAATTTTTCAAATAATGTGTGGTTTTTTGGCAATACTTCAAATACTAATACTTATTTGAACTGAATTTTATATCCAAACAGACTTTATATAGAAAAGCATAAAATTTTGTATTTTTATAATTTAAAAATTAATAAAATATTGATATCTATAGAAGAAAAATATTTTTGTATCACTTTTTGTGTTACTTTAAATGATTTAATTTTAAATAAATTTTGGGATAAAATTATGTTTGAAATCAATAAATTTAATTGAGTTCTCATACGAACCAAAATTCAATAGAATTAGTTATAATTAAATTTAAGACTAAAAATTAGTTTATTCTGATTTAAAACTATTAAGAAGTGAAGCCCTCAGAGAAGTGAATCCTTTGAAATATTGTTTTTCAAAATTATTTCAAATATAAAGTAATTCGGAATTTAATTCAAAGCAAACAAAATATTCATAAGACTTGAGTCATATATTGCATTCATATTAACTTACATTTAAAGCTCATAAATAAAACTATTCCAACATTTTTGGTAAACATTGTCTATATTTTAAGCATAATATCAAATAAAAAGAGATTTGACTGTAGCTAAACATAAAAGAAATGAACTTCAGTAAAGGCTTGCGGTAATGATTTACTGTCTTTTTTCTAATTCGAGCCCAAAAGCTATTGAATTCAAAGTTTGAATTAATATATATTTTGTATATTTTTAAGAAAACAAAATTCAATATTAAAACAATTGCAACAAATATTTTAATGTTTTAATTGATTCAAAAAACAAAATTCAAATAAATTCAAATAAATTCAATAATAAGCACTTATTCTTTAATTATTCATTAAAAAACTGATTCTTTTGGACTAATTTTTCTCTTAAATATAAATTGAACAAGGATAAGAGCAATTCATGAATAAGAATCTTTGCTTAGATATTAAATAGAACAAATCACATATACATTTAAATGATACAAATTTTAAAAATAATGATAATAATAACAATAATATAGCGATTATTTTGATTGTATGTCATATTCTTCTGATTATTGCTTTTATTTTGAGAATTATTTCAATTCTAATATTTGTAACAACAGTTGAGAAACAGTGAAAGTTCCGCCTCTTTTGTCACACAATCAGCCAATCATTACATTAAGTTAACGGAGAATATTATCGATCGATTGTGAGCTGAAAAGCCATGAAAAATGTTGTCTCTCTGTTATCATCGGAAACATTTGCGCCGATTCCTATTCTTAAATATATTCACTTTAAATCCAAATTTAAATTATTGATAGATTTGTGCGGATCAGACAATTCAGACAATTATTCTTTTTTTTTGACGAAGAGATGAAAAATTAATTCTAAATTAAAAGATAATTAATATATAATCATTTGATTTATAAGTAATTTATTTAAATTTAGTTTTAATCTTGCAATCAGAGAGAAATCGTGATAACCAGTAACTATTGCCAATCGAATGGTAAAACTAGATATAAATGTATTGATTATGAAATAGATTTTAACCTGGAGCTAACCTGGAGCTTCTTTTCTAATCTTTGGGTATCGTAACTAAATTTATAATAAAATGGTTTAATATTATTATTCTTTTTTTTCAAACATTTGGTGTAATTCAGAGCACAAATCAGACAAATTATATAAAATTTTGTTTGTATTCATTGAATGTATTTTGAATTTGAGTTCAATTCAATGCAAATAATATTCATCTCTGAATAGTGTTGTGAATAGTATCGAGAAAAGGTTTGAGTCACTGCACAGATCTTATTATATAGCATTGAGTCTATATTTTTTGATTCTCTAAAAAATTTCATAGAAAACGAGTAATGTTTTAGGAAAGCATTCGGTGACAAAAAGTATGTATAGAATTGAATATATTCTGCTTTGAGTCTATTGACAGAGATGTTGAACACAGGTTTGAGCTGAGTATTGAACACAGCATTTAGAGCACACAGTGAGCAGACTTAGAGCACTTTACAATCATCGTTGGATGAGGTCCTCCCTCCGGATAAATAGGGGCGTAACAGTGCGTCCGCAGTTCGATCAGTTCTCTATTCTTTATCCTGTGTTTTATATACTATATTAGTATTATGAACATTATGGTAGTGCAATGGTACCGGTGCTTGGAGCCTAAGGCTCAAACACAGATACAGCTCATCCTCTCGATTCTCAGCAGGATTTGAGGCGCTCGCGAATAAAGAAGCGGATAAAATATCTTTACAACTTTGAGTGACTTTCTATGAGTTGTGTTATAAAAAGTCAAAAGAGTTCAACAATTCTTTGGACACATTCAAGTGCTGCCAAAATTGTTACATAAGTTCTGTTCATTAAATTTTCACCACAATGTCATTCTTGGCACTCGACTCTTGCTCGTGGCAGGTATGGCCTCTTTTCATTCATTTTAATTATTGATCTCTCGATACTTTTGTTGTTTATATAAAACAATTCATTTTCGACTCTCTTCTCATTTCTTCGTTAAATGTTTTCGATTAATCGATTCAAAGACTCTTTAGTTTGAAATTTGAATAAATCCTCCTTTTATTGAATTAAATATTTCTGTTTCACCAGAAAATAGATTAAGAAATGATTGTTACTCAAAGCCTCCACCAATTTGTCTGTCAGTTGACAAAATTTACTAGAATTTAATATTTGTCATAAAACTGTTCCGCTTTAATCGAATTGGATTTTATTTATTTAAGAAGTTTTATGAATGAAAGACAGTTACAAATATGTTGTATTGGATTTGTCTGACAATAGATGTGTTGGGAATCTGTGCGCTATAGTAAATGACCTTAAGGTAGATAATCCACAAACGGTTTTGACTTAGAAAAAAGTTTTCACTTAAAAGGCGGCCCATATCTTGGCCCTAGGCTATTTTCACAACACTGTAGACCTATATATCTATATGGAGTCACTGGTGTCGGACTCCCACTGCCCTTAGGGTCAAGCATAAAGTTACAACACTAGCGAATACTGTTTATATTACATCTGATGCTATACAGAAAGTGCTTCTTTACGTTGAATCAATCGCTACGCCTATCATTAGCCAAAGGGGCAAAGATTTATGTTTGAAACTAAAACCTCGACTTCACTGCATCAGAGTTTAACTGTTATTCATGTTATCCATACACTTAGATAACCATTGCTTACGTTTTCTAAGCAATTCTCTTACTTTCTGTGATTTTTAAAATCGTTTATTCAACTGAAAAATGTTTTAATCACTAGTTTTTGAAAAATTGCTTCCATTCGTTCCAAAGGATGTTTTGTTTTTCAAACGTCTGCTTCACTGCAATACAAACAGTCATAACAGTGAAGTGTATATTCTGTGATCTCTAGAGTTTAATATTCAAACCAAAAGATTGTATTTTTATATAATATCTTGACTTTTGGGTGAGTATTACTATTTATACCAATATATTTATAAATATATTTACAGATATACAGTATATCGACTCTTAGAGTCATTATTTTGAATTAAATTTTATTATAATTTGTGTCATATTTTGAATAAAAGACATCTTTTATAAAGAAATCTTTTATTCAATTCTTTAAGAATTATTTGAATATTTAGTTTAAAACATCAGAATTTGATTTGCATTTTACTCTTTTTAAATAATAATAACCTTTTTTAGAAGAGAACAGTTCTGTGATAGAGAATTGTATCACAGCTGCACTGGTCATAAGTAGGCCTAGACTTGTCAGGATTATCTTTCTGTAGTTGAGCTGAAACGCACAGATCTATACTAAGGTTTAGGCACTGATTATTGCTATTTTGTCAGTTTTCTGGCGCTTATATCAGCTCTTTTTGAAACGGAGTTTAATCCCACTCATGAGTCGTGAGCTTCAATTGAAATGTATTGTAAGAGTGATCAGTGAAAGGGACAACATTTGAATAGAGGTAACTAAACCTTAAAATAGAAATCTGGGAACAGAACTGAATAATTATAACGATTATAGCAAATGTCGAGTAAAGTGTAAAGAGATGTCTGTATTATACAATATATGGTGTAATAGAAATGTTGGATATAATGCCAGCGATTTTCTAATCATAAAAGTGAAAATAAGAGTTGATGGCGAAGGCAGTGCTCACTTTGTTAAGTCTATCGGTGAATGTTAGCCGTTTTGGCCAATTTTCTCATCTCCCAAAGGCAACGACAGTAATATAGGTCTTGATATCTGTGTTTGACGTCTCAATATAAGTTGATCTATCATTTTGTCCCATAGGCCACAATGGATATGAGCGGAAAATAAATGCAATTTGTCAGCAATGCCTGTGCCCTCACTATGCCTTCACTGCCATAGTTTTGCTCAATTCTCTCTACATATTTTGTCAGAAATTGGCGAATGAATTGCTGGGCTGTGCTATGGCTCACATTTATAACTACAATACTAAAGAGTAAAGTGCGATATAAGGCTCTATACAACACATATACACATATAGTGTATAAAGTGATGCTGTTATGCAGTCAGACAGTGAAACACTTTCTCTGCGACACATCCCAGGAGTAAATTTGCTGGAATCAGTTTAGAAGAGCACAGCCTTCAATATAATAGACTTGACTGTCATATTTAATGCAATACAATTTAATATAAATGTCTTTTCTTTCATTATAACAAAAATAACTTTTTATCGTTTTGTCATAAAATATCCTTAAATTATAATTTTGTTTCGAATTATATTTTTGATAAAATATTGATTTTTGTGTCAATTAATTAAACCTCAAATATTATCGCAAAATCTGTGATCCACTGAATGATTGTCCACTTATTTGTTGTATTTGTTGTTGATTTGTCGGAGAACTGAGTCTCGCAAAAGAAATTTTAATCATAATATTCAGTGGAATCGCCAATACTTTCAATTGGATTAATCGCTGCACTCAATGAAGTCCAGATCCAGTGAAGCACTAAATATACGAAAAAGAGAACTGTTTAGAACTGTTTGCTTATAAAATTATGCTTTGGATGGTAAGGGATGGCCTGTTCGGTATAGAGATTGAGCTGATGGTTGCTCTATTGTGTTGCACTTTCATCATTGTTTAGGAGACATCATATTCTCAACATTTGTTTGCAATTTTATGCCAAAAGTAAATCTTTGGTGAACTGTAGCCCATATTTAGTCGAATTTGCATTTTGTTATTCATTGAATATTATATGGTTATGGTTAGAGTGTGGGCACATAATTTTCAGAGCATTGAGAGGAGAGTATTGTGGATGTAGTCAATGCTAATATGTTGTGTGATATCTCTATTATGAAAAGTAGTGCCACAAAAGCAGATATTTTATAATATATACGAACACATTGTTAGGTATAGTGAAGTGCTGTGACTCGCTTTCATGTCTAACATTTTTGTGTGATTCGGCATCAGTACTATCCGTTGTTCCCCTCATTGATGCATATATTCACTCACATTCAGTAATATTGAGTCGAGTTCCTGTGCTCTCTCGGGAACTTGTATTGAATTCTCGCTTATCATCAATAGTAGGCTCAGTGTATGGCTCACTATATGCGCTCTCCATTCTCTCCATTCTCTCCATTCTCCTCATTCTCTCTATTCTTTTGATTCGGCGATTGTGTTATTCTCTTTTTTAGTGGAGAGCTTCGCACCTCTTCATAATAGTATACATGCACTGAACAAATGTGTTGGTTGTGGTTAATGAGACAGACGTTTAAAGCCCATAAAGCGGTATATCAATGATTATACGGCGTGTCAGCGCATAAATAGAGGAAACAGTGGCCACAAAACATACTGTCATCAGAAGGCACTCTATTATAATATAAGTTATACATAAAAGCGTTTAGTTATCGATGTATTAATGATATCGCAATTTGTATTCAAATTTAGGCCTCATTTCATTCATTAGTGATTTGTTATGCGATTGACTTTTAATAATTAATCTCCGCTACAATTGAACACAATTTTTCTAATTTAATGTTTTTCGTGTTCACCCATTCAATAGTGATTATAATTTTGATGAGTTATTCGGTATTTCTCTTAAATATTTTTCTCATTCCATACTTCTATCTGACCGAACAAAAATGCAAATTTCATTTCTAACTCTTGTTTAACATAAACTTTGTATTTGTTAGGGGAGAGAGAGAGAGAGAGAGAGAGAGAGAGAGAGAGACA
>JAQIXI010000281.1:0-28022 GCA_034700165.1 Galumnidae sp. Gr-Ori-00277
ACTATAGTTCATATATTGCCACTAATTGATCTGAGCACGCGCACTAGTGCTCTGACTTGGTTTGTTAAGAAACGCTGGTGGAAACCATTGTAACGATTGGCTATATTTTTGTCGAGTCTTGAAGAAGAAATTTGTTGTACGTTTGAGTTGAGGACTTCGGCCTCAATGTGTTGTTGCCGTTCCCTATGCTGTTGTTCCCTTTCCCTATCTCTGAGTCTATGGTCTTCTCGATCGCGTCTTCGGTGGTGAGGCTCAATGTCCACCAAATAACTGACTTCGGTTTTGTCTGCAGTTCTTTTGTTTTTGTTTATTTTGCTTTTAGTTGGGGCCGACTGTCGTTCCCAAACGTTGCGATCGGCATAAGTGGCGTCTGATATCTGATGATAAACAGATATCCTCTGTTGACTCGTCGACGGCACAGAACTCTTCTGTTGACTTTTCTTCTGTCGGGACGAGTGATTGTTAGAGGAGTGGTCGAAATAGTCGGCGCCATCGCTAACGTATCCGTCATTGTTATGACAACCGCTAGACTTTTGTTCGGCGATCACTTGAGACCAGTCTCTTAACATATTGTCATAAATATTGGATGACTTTCGGCTGTCCTTAAACTGATTTATTTCGGACTGTTTGGTGACAACAATTTGATTTGATTGAGTGTTTTTCCCTCCCTTCCAACTGCCTTCACTGCACTCCTCAGCACTGGTACCTAATCCCAGATCTTTTTCAGCGACAACACTGCCATCAGTACTGCCCGAACTCTTAGAAGCAGCGCCACTGTCGTCGTCAACGCGACGGAACTTCTGTTCGACAGCCAATTCGGTGAAAGAGGGTCGAGGAATGAAAATGGGGGCTCCGTTTTGCATAATAGTCTTTCCGTCAAATTGTTTGTCGCCCACAAAAAACGGATTGTTTTGATTACTTAAATTCGATGATTTATATTTGGCTTTAGACGAACCCTTTCCGCGACACATATCAGTTATGGAGAGTAAAACAGGCAGAAGAAGCACTCCATGAGTGGCACCGAATAGCATAACCAGGAATACAGTTTTGAAGAAAGTGACGAATAGATATGAAGGGGCGAACGCCAATGCAATTATACCGAGGATTGTGGACACACTTCCCTGGAATATGGGTAAACCGAGCGAATAAAGCGCTGATTTGACCTTTTCGCTGGGGTCGTCCTCATAACACGATATATAGGCGTAAGAAATGTGTGCAGAAAAGTCCACCGAAAAGCCGATACACATAATTAAGTTAATCATTGAAATAGAGTCTAAATTAACGCCCCATAGAGTCATATATCCGATTACACCGATCTCTATAGAAATGATAGAAAAGGCCACCCAAATGGCACAGGAAGGCGAAGGGATAAATATCAATGATATTAACATCATAACCCCCGCCGCCACTGATATCGTCTGAATGGAAATACTTCGAACTAATACAAACTGATCGAAGAAAATGAAGTACTGATGAAATATTGTAACCGGAAATGAAAAACTGTCTGCGATTTCGCGTAAAGCGATTAACATTTCCTTTTCCATATTCGCGTCTATTATGTTCTTTGTTTGAATTATATAACGTGTGGCCAATATCTCAGATCCGTCTTCATTGAACAGAATGTCATTACGAAAGGGTTCAGTCAAAGGGAAGTGAAGGAATATGTCTCTGACTCCACGATTAAAGTCCAATTGATCCGATAAATTCAGTGCCTGAAGGAATAAAAAGCTGTCCTCTTGGCTCAAAAATGTCTGATATGCTCTGAGCCACGACTCAGTCAATATTTTGTCCGCTACGAAAGGACTTCTTTCAAACTTTTGAAGCATTTCTTCGATTTGGTTTTGAACGTTAGGGTCGGCATAATTCATAGTTTCGTTGATAACCACTTGTATTCTGTAGGGATATTCTCTGAAATATCTGTCCTCGTAGTCATAAAACTGGACTGAGTAGGAGTCATCGCGAGATAGTTTGCGTCTATCGAGTCCTTCTTTGACCATGGTACAACCATATATGCCAACTCCCAAATAACAGAGAAATACAAATATAACGAATATTTTCATTGGAGTCCTGTTTAGAGAAGCGGCCAAAATGTCCCGAAAGAAAATCATCATAATATGTTCCTTATTGTCTTTAGGGTTGTCAGGGTCAGCCGGGTTTTTCCCACCAGTACAAAGAAGTTGGAAAAAATATCCTTTCCCCTCTAAAAATTCAAAAGATAATTAAGTTCTTAAATGAATATAAATGAATCCAATGACCAAATTATACCTGCAAGTGATTTGGGCATAACAGGCACACAGAGTAATCCATGTAAATTGCGTTTCTCTGCGTGGCCGAAAAAAGCCATACAACCACCAAAGAAAGTAACATGGTATATATATGTGAATAACACTGCTATTGCTGTATAAATACAGAATATTCTGACCTAAAAATATAAAAATAAATAAATAAATGAAATCTATTTTACAATAATTTAAAGAAATCGGGTTTAGAACAGACCGACGGAAATGGAGTAATGGTTCCGATCATAAACGATATGAAATTTGTGACAGAAGTGATTGTAATGGAAACGGCGGCCTCTGAATAGGTGTGACCTAATCTGTCCGGAACACTCATACGAGGGTTAGTCCTTCTCCAGGCGGCCAAAAGCACAAACGCGTCATCCATTCCGACACCTGAAAAGTGAGCCAGGTTAATATGTTTTTCTTTTAGAATATTAAAAAATAAGTTCTTTGAACCGAAATAAATGTCGAAATAATTATTGTTAATTCCATTGTCTTAACAATAAATTACCAAGATACAATTGACATTTCTTATTATCAATTGTGACATAAATTTTGTTTTAATAAAAACATAAATTGTGGCTCTTTTTTGACACTTTTGTAAATATTGTGCAAAATATTAATTATCAATCATTTCGTGACAAAAGATGTTTTCCTTTTTGTTTTCCAAATAAGAAAAAAATTATCCAAAATTTAGATCAAAAGAATCGCACGAATAAAAAGTGAGAGAAATATCTGCAAAACATAAGACAATGGCATCTCTTTATGCAATGAAAATAAATTTAATAATAATTAAAAAAAATCATTTCTCAAAATTAAATTGTTATCATTGAAAGGGATTTAGATGTTTGTCTCCGATTAAAATAATCTCAAATATTTAATATCTGTTTATTTAGACAACGAATTGAAAGTGAAAACAACTTTTTAATAGTTTATCATTAAATGCTTTAAATGGAGTGAAATAGTTTCACATCTAATTAGAAAAATTATAAAAGTCTGTAAAATCTTTGCGAATATATTTTGAATTAATTTATTTTGAAATCCAATAGTTTTGTCACATTTTTACGATAATTGAATTTTTATTATTGGTTGCAATAACTCTATTAAAACCATTACATCGTTTTGTCGATTAAATGTATTTAATGCCTAAGAGATAGTGAGTATTAGCAGAGGTGACTGAGAGGACGCTGACCAGAAACGGAGTCAGTGGGTCGCCTACTTCCGATTCTCAGCCAATTCTGTGCTCAGTTGCCGAAAACATCCAGTATTTACATCATATCATCCAAAATAATATAATATTAAATCATTTTTTTTCTATTATTCTCACAAAAATCTATTCACAATTTATAGTAAAATCTTTTTATCTTTTCATTAAAAGAAATTGTTCTCAATTTAAGTTTTTCTTTTTCCTTTCTTAACTCTTCAGGATCTCTCTCTCTCTCTCTCTCTCTCTCTCTCTCTCTCTCTCTCTCTCTCGCACTCACTCTTCATTAGTTGAGTTAATAAATTATTCACTCAAAAACTCATTAATTTTTTAGAGAGACTTTAATTTTTGTTAGTTTTTTATTTGATTTGATTTTTTATTTTTAGATTTTATTAATATTTAGAATAGTTTTAGTTAAGGATTGAATTCATAGATAGAGTTTAATCTTAACTTTTAGACAAAATATAGTTTTTTATCCCATTTTTCTCAAAAGAAATTCAGAACAAACTTTAAAATAATTGTTAAAATTAATGAATTGAAACAATGTTTGCTATTAATAATTGAAAGCCTTTTAATCGATACAAAATACTTTTTTAGTCACAAAGAAAAATCTGAATTTATTTTAATTATTTTCACGAATCAATTCTCAAAAGAACTACAATTTATTATATAAAAAGTTTATTGAAATACAAATTATAATCAGAAGAGGAAAATAATTCCTCGAAAATAATTTCAAAAAGAAAAACAGTTAATCAAAACACTCGATAAAAGTTGAGATACTTGTGAGGAGAGGGAGAGAGAGAAGGAGAGAGAAGGAGAGAGAGAATGCAAAAGAGCTGAATATAATTAAATCATAAAAAAGTTTTCTATTGAGTGAAACTAATTTTGAGTTCAATTGCATTTGAATTTAACATTTAAATTGTTTTCTCTTCTCGTAATTAAATATTTAGATACGATTTAATTCATAATATTTTGAAATAATGTATTTAAAACTTTATTTTTAATATTCCACTTCCAGGTATAGTTAAAGTGTTGTGACTCTAAAGAGAGAGTGAGTGTGTGTTTGATGTAAGTGCGGAAGACTGACTACTCCGAGGCATTAATGGCTATAAATGGAAAGTCGGCCAACAAATGAGAAAGTAGTTGTACCGCATGTGAGTCCCTAATAGAGAGTGATATTACTGCTGGTCATTGACTACAGACCACACCATTACATAATTTATGGCTTTCACTCTCAGTCTTCACTCTTTTTATCACTTTTGAGAACTCATTTGTTAGTGAAAGCAATTGAATTCAAAAAACAAAATAAATGTTAAATACAATTGAATTCATTCATTCATTCACTGAATTATAAAAAGAGTGTAAAACTCGGAATAAAAGAAAATATAATTTCCTATTCATACTTATAAACAATGTATTGAAGACAAACTTTTTTGTGAGAAAGAACTCATTTTTTGCCTTTTAATTAACGCCAAATGAGATACAAAAAAATATATAAAGAATTAGTTAAAAATATATATCTTTTTGTTGAAATCAAAAACAATTTGTAGGCTTTTGTTAACGAAAAAAATGTGTTAATTAAAATCAAAGTCAATTCAATGACAGAAATTGTGTTTAAGAAAAAAATGTTAGGAATCTTTTAGGTTTAGGTCTACTTAAAAAACGGATGAAATAATAGTAAGTCAATGTCAGGAGTGATAATTATTTTAGAGAATTGTCTGATTTCCAGATAAGTCTATGAAAATATATATGAAATTTCAAACTAAAAATATGTATTTCATTGCAAATGAAAGAAAAACTTTGTTAACAGTTTTAGCATTAATTTTCAACAATTCATAAGACATATCATTAAAGCGATCAAAAAATATAAGTTTTAATATAAAAAAAGATTTTTTATCCTAAATTTTAGTCAAGAATTTATCCTATGCTTGAGTTGCGCTCAAATTTCAATTGTCATTCATAAGTGAAAAATCTTTCGACAATAATATCCTGTTTTAACTCATTTCCTGTTTGATAGACTTTTGTGCTATAATTTCAGACAACAGTTAACTAAAAGTTATATTTTTGCAAAAAAGTGTTTCTACACTTAAAGTAAATATTGTCTGAAGTTTTTCTTTAAACAACAAAATTCTGGTCGCACTCAACCTCTGAGGAAATATCGTTACCTTCATATATAAGTGCCGAACACTGAGGCGGAGATAATTAATCAAATTTTAAAATCTTTGACTAAAACACTTCTTAAGTGTTTGTAATATTTAATCCTTAGGCCTGCAGTTAGTGAACTAGTTTTGGGCAAACATTTTCAATATTACGTCACTTAAACGCACCGATAGTTAAGGAGAGACGAAGTGATTTTCAATTAGAAAAATTTTTAAAAGCTAGCTTGTTCATCCAATATATTATTTCAAGCGATTCACTAAATAATTTAGATCATTAAAGAAAAATAACAACTAATCAAAGATTAATGATTTATAGTTTTGAAAATCATTTATAAAATTACAGTCAATAAAAAAATGTATACAATATATGATTATATGATTACCTTTTAATATATACGGAAAATGATTAGAAAATCTTCAAAATTAAAGCATAAAAAATGCTTTTTTCCATAATTACTAAATAAAATTAAAAACTGAGACATCACAAATTTGATCTGAATTTTTTTTTGCCCGTGCTCACTCAAATATCTTTTGACATTTGCCTAAATTAATGTTCGGCTTTTTGTTTATTTTTAATCAAAATCTTCGGTTAATTAGGACTAAGAATTCCTTTTGATTCTTATCTTTTATGTTTCGCAAAAAGGATTTGAAGAAAAAGCTTTTGAAAACAATTTCTTAAACGATTTTTTAATGAATCGATTTCTAGTTTATGACCTAATATTACATTTGATATAAAGAATTAGAAATTTATTAAATACTAATTATTTCTTTCGTCTAATGATTATTCAAAAAGTAAGTCAAAAACAGTGAACTATGCGCTCATAAATGTCTATTATATGAATACCTGTGCAGTAAAATGTTCTGAAACAAGACTTACCCAGCATAAGGAAAGGTGCCGCTAAATTGATACCAATCATTTCAATGCCACAATACACTGACAGACCGAATGCTGCGGCCACTGCCAGTCCGGCTGACACACAACCAAGTAGTCCGAGCCATGGCTTACTTAGTACCCAGTCTGCCATCATGCAGGTGCCAACACTGAATATCAGCATAATTATTATGGTTATACTGAAAAAAGGAACCAAAGAGTGAGTGTTGGCCTCCAATTCGGTCTGAAGTGTTGTCGAAACGAATTGGGCGACAGAAATGTTCTTAAACTTTATAGTCGATATTTGTTTCATAAAGGCTTCTTCCCAGAGACGACCCCGGACATCACCCCTTTTGATAGTAACGTCTAAAACATACATTAAATGCACAGCTTTTGCCGATTCAACCAAATTGTTTGTGTCCTGTTTGACACCCCCTAGGTATGCGGGAAAGAAGTATGCCTTATATATGAGTTGATTGATCCAAATCGGGTACTTTAGAAAGAACTTCTTCTCTTCAATTTCAGTAATTCTGTTATCGAAGTCAAGAATATCATTATTCCAACACTTGAAGTCATGTTTTGCACACAAGTCCTCGTATTTCCAGAGGGAGTCATCCCAATCAATGGTCATATTTTTAATTGTCTGATCCAAAAGCATTATCTCATCCCAAATATGGCGGCGCAATATATTGCCCTCATCTTTGGCAACAATAATGATTCGGCCGAAGCGACCCTTATGGGTAACTCGACCTAGGTTGAAGTTACTCGTATAATTTATAGGAAAGAAATCGTCTATAATAGCCCTCTCATGTTTGGAGCGGCCGTCAGACGGGGAGAACAGATATTCGGGGTCGTCTTCATAGTGGAGGCGTTGCAATCCAGTGGCCAAAAGTGCGGCACAAAGTATGGGTATGACCACAAAATATCCCGGATATCTGCCAATTAGATGACCTAATTTTTGAAAGCCGACGGATAGAGCGGTGTCTATACATCTGCAGGACATATCCATATATGAAGTGCCCACTGCTTTCAAATGAATTTTATTAAACTATTGACTAATCGTTTGATTTCTTTAACGAAATCATTGTTTTTTAGTTGAATTCTATTAAATAATATGAGAGACGAAGGGATGAATCAATGATTTGATCTTTTGATTGACAACTATATGTCAAAAGCCGTTCATAGCATAACAGTCACAGTATAACAACACAGAAATAGATACTTATTTCAAGTCAATGGATATGAATAATATTGTCTATCAATAGACTGTTTGTGCCGTTACTTCATTGACTACTGACTGACTGGTGGTAACTGTTAGCAGAAGCAAAGAGGAAGTGTAGAAGTGGTCCAACCAGGCATTCAGTCAACTTTGCAATTCGCCATTCCGTCCCATTTCGCTGGTGATGTTGAGCAGCAGGTTTACAGTGACAGCAGGTTTCGATTCATACTTGACTCAACACAAACAGGTTCTCCGAAATCGACGGTACACTCCTTCCAAAGATCTGTTGCGCGCCTTTCGCTTTGAATTTACACTTCAGTACCAAAAATATGAATGAATACTAAAAATAACATAAAGAATATCAGATCCAAAACTAAGACTCATTTAAATCCTTTTTTTATAGCAAATGATTCTTTAAATTCATACTAATTTCAAAAGATCTGCAGATCTGATACTAATATCACTTTCCATCAGATATTTGTCATAAAATTGCATTTTTGACGGTTTTTTCAACACTTGTTTAGAGCTTAACATCCATTTAAAAGAAATGTTAACAAAAATGTTATATTAATTAATTCAAATTAGAAGTGATATGAGAATCGCATATCATTTAATAGAAATATTCCTCAAAACAATTATTGATATGCGATAAATGTGCAAGCTAATTTACAGGATAGTTCGACCGGGAAATCCACACTTTATATCAAGCATTTATTGATAGATTTTTTTCCTCATTGAGTAAACTTTAAAATTGTTTTCTTCTTTTTTAGTTCAATAGCACGAAAACATTTCATTTAGAATAACGACTAAATTAATTGATTACAGAGAAAGTTGAGGAAAGTTCCTAAACTAATCGTGATCTTTTTCTTAAACACAAGATTGTCCTCTTTATTCCCATATATGATTCTATTAGTCATGAGCTAACATTCGCACAGAATTAATGACGAAACTAATCTATCCGTTAATTTTTTACAACTAGCAACACTAATAAATTTGGAACTGTTCTCTTATAAATATTCATACCTAGATGATATTTTTAATTGTTTTATCTCCTTTTTTTTCCTTTAAAAGAATAGACCGAAACTATTATATGATTATATAAGCAATGATGCGATACTTTATTACTCAAATATTTTGTTTGTTTTTTCAAAAGAGTTTTTTTTCTTTTGAGATAATAATAATAATAATTAAAATATTATCGAAAGAAACAGTTTTTAAATATAAGAAAATGTATAAAATGTTAGATAAGATTTGATTGAAGTAATAAAAAATGAAACCGATTTGCAAACGATAGCGAAACCGAAGGCAAAGCCAAAAGAGAAATAATAATATTCGGTGGGAAACCTATTTTTGGTCGAAAACCAATGGAAAGCCATTTATTTAAAAATGGAAATAATGTTCATTAAATTGTGAAAATATTTCTTTTTTTTCTTTTACTAAAAATTTTTCTCTCTTACTATTAGATAGAAAATTAATCTAAACTAAGGAACGAGAGAGACGTGGCCTCAAAACCGGGTACTTAAGTGAAAGGAACAGGTATTTTATTGGCAGTATTAGTTTGCTTCCCTGTCAGTAAAAATAGCTTTCGCTTAAAAGAAATGCTGAAAATAAATATATATTTGCCTTAAATGTTGTCAAACACAATATGAAAGCGAATTAACTTTTACTGGAATTATATCGAAAGATTTTTTTTAATTCAGAGCTCAAACTCATAAACACTGACTCTTTCTATGAAAACGATGACCCAAATAAACCAAAAGCTTCTAAACTTAATATACAGTTATCCTATCCTTACACAACCAATAAATCTAATGGCATTCAACTCATGGCAGACACAATCCACGTGAAGACGTCTTCATTTTAAGATTAATAAATAATTTGTTAATTCTATTTAATTAATTGAATACAAGTTTATTACAACCTATGATTAATTTCTCAAAAAATAGCTCCAATGGGTTTTTACAGATTTTCAGAGAAATTTGTTGGTAATTCGTAAACATTATCACTGTTTCGATAATTTTCATACAAATTGAGGTCTCATTAAAATAAATTTTCTCTAAATTTATTTTTTTATCAAAATTGTATCTGAATTTTTGACAAAATGGTTATTAACAGATCCTATGAAAAAGATTAACACATTTAGCAAAAGACTCACCAATTGCTTCGAAGGTAAAGACCATCAGATGAGAGCTTTTCCGCCACTTTGAGGTCAAACATAGAAGTCGAGAGTCATTCCCTTCACGTTTGGCCATCACTGAAATCATTCACATATTTATTATTAATTTGTTTACATAATTTTCCGATAAATTTAATAATTCATTTGCAATAATGGCGTTAATTATTTAATAAGTAATTGACGTTTGAATGTAAGGTCGTTTTAGTGGCCTTAAAATTTAAATAATTTACTTCTATTCAAATATATAT
Source organism: Galumnidae sp. Gr-Ori-00277 (assembly GCA_034700165.1). Classification (NCBI taxonomy): domain Eukaryota; kingdom Metazoa; phylum Arthropoda; class Arachnida; order Sarcoptiformes; family Galumnidae; species Galumnidae sp. Gr-Ori-00277. The sequence goes on from JAQIXI010000281.1 coordinate 10,157, forward strand.
CCTTAAAAAGTGTACTTAACTTAACATTTCTCTTAAATTGTTCTTTAATTACAATTTTAAAAATACTTGTTTTACTTCAAATCACATAAATTTATGTTTAGCGCAAAGAATTAGTCCTTAATTTTGATTTTAAAGTTCAATTCAATGTCTATTTTCTCAAATCAATGATTACTGTCTTATTGTTCTTTATGAGAATTAAGAGCATGCAAAATTTATTGCACAATGTCACGTTGCTTATCATTTATTAAATCATAGGAATAGCCAAGGAATAGTTCAAGTAACAAGGATAATTTTCAATTAGGATTTTTCAATAATTTTCCGCCAATTTTTTCATAACAAAAATTTCATTTATTTAAATATAAAATAATGTTTTGATTTGATTGAATTTTCCTGGAAAATTCTTAAAAAAAAAAGTTAAGAGTAAAATGCCCTGAGCAATTGTGCCTTTCACTAAATTACTTGAAAAGATCATATTTAGAAGCACTGAAAGCAATTGACTCAATAAAACAATTTGTTTGCCATTAAATTCTATAATAATTGTGTTCAAAGTTTTTACAGATTTTAAAATATAAATAATTTATTGTTACGATTATTAGCGCTTTTCTATCACTTATTCAAATAATACTAAAATTGTTTCCTCGCTTTAAAACACATTTTCTAATAAATGTTTTAATTAATGTAAACTTTGGGGGCATATAATCCAAGTTTACTTTCAGGAGAGAAAAATTTGGTTCAATTATTTTTAGTTACTTTTAAAATATTAAAAAAAATAATTTCTCAGCGAAACTTATTAATGCATTTGTGAAACGCGCAAAACGTCTCTCAAAAGCGTATTTTAGCGAAGAATATATTAATAAATAGCTTTAAGTTATTATTTAACACAAATAACATAAATTAAGAATCATTTTAAAAGAGAATTTGTTTAAAATTAGATAAAATAAAGTAATACCAAATAATTTCCGGTAAATTCGGAATCTTTTTATGATAATTACTTTTAAAATTACTTAAAAGCAGAGAAAAAAACAGTCAAATGACTATTAAAATGAATACTAAATGACTGAACGATTTTTTTCTTTTTCATACCATAACTGAAGAGGTATTCATTTGCCACTCATTTGAGTCCTAAATTCACGAAAACATTTATTCGCGAAAAATACAATTTCTATAACTCTTTATGTTTTGTTGAATAATTAGCTCATGATTTGTGTCTACTCTTTTAAATAACTGCTTATTATTGTAATTATCATTAACTTTATGTTCGGGACTCGAAAATTAGGTAAAAGTCCTTAAATTGAAATTATGTGAAATCAATATTTGAAGTCTGACTACAGATTGTAATCATTTTCCATTCAATCAACAAATTTTCACAAAATAAAAACTATTCCTAAGAAATTTACAGAAACAGTTCATTAAGTAAGTGATCTGAATAAATATTTGCTCTTGCTCTGTTGCTCTATTATTCTATTCAACAACTACAATCATTGACAAAATTGCCTTTCGCCAAATTAGAATGTAATCAAAAGATAAAGAGATGTTTAAAACACTTAACTAATGGTCAGCACAAACAAAGTTTTCTCTCAGGAAATGTCAAATAAATTAAATGATAATTAAATTTCATAATTTATCGGAAACTTTATTTTGATTGCATTAGTTTAACATTAGATTAACTTGCTAGTTATTTTTCTACACTCAACTCATGTTTGAAAACATGTTTTTATTTTACAATCGTTATCACAAAAACTAATCTAAACACAAACAGAGATGTGCAGACTCTACACCAAACTATGGCTCAAATAAATGCATTTTTAAAACTTGAAAGTTAGAAATAGACAACTTATATATCAGTGAATAATTATAGTCTGTTAATTAGATGATTAACAAGATCATTATTTTAAGTGCATTTACTTGTTAAATTAATTAATGGTAACCGTCCCTGAGTATAACGGAAACAAAAAAACGCCTTTTTTGGCCAAACCTTCTTTGGAGAACATTTCGTGTAAACTTATATCAGACATTCCATATAATTTAATTAAAGATATTTAATTCAAACATTTATCTTGGTCAATTTGTCTTAAACTACTCATATGTCAGCAATGATTGAATTTTACAATAATTTTGTTAACTATTTTTCTCACATTTTTTGAAGAAATTCTTTGAGAACTCATTTAAATAATTAAATAAATAAATAAATACTGAATATTAAAGCAATTAATCCGTTATTTAATGCAATGATTATAAACATATAATTTGTTTACTATTCGAGAGTGAAATTTGTGGTTCACTTTCCAAATGAAAAATCGATAATAAAATTGATTCGACATTTAATGTGAATGTTTTCAGTGTTAATGATCTCAACAATTATTTGCTAATCTATTTCACAATTAAATATTTGCCGGTTTTTCACTCAAATATTGATATTTGTTTATCTCAAGAGTTGATTCACTGTTTAAATACCGTTAGATCTTCAGATTTAGGCCAAAGTTTTCGTAATTATTTTTAAATTTCAATCTCTTTTCTAAACGCATCGCTTTTATAATAAATTTTTATGTTTTTGTTTTTTTATATGATTTACAGATGACTTCATTTATATAACAATAAATAAAATTCTCTTTAAATTCAAAAAATAAAAATTGGAATTCAGTTTTCAAATATTCCCAAAAGAAATCATTTTTTAATCAAATTTTAAATCAATAGCCGAACGAAATAAATAAATAAAGTTTAGCTGAATTTTCAAATTCTTGTGTAATTTATGTGATAACAATTCTAATCTTGGAACATTTAAAAACTTTTAAAGTTTTAAAATCCCAAAATATCTAAACTATTTTGACATAATTTCTTGAGTTAACGTTAATATCGTTAAATATTAATTATATTTTCATAAAATAATGGATTGAATTCTTATAATTCAATTAAAATCATTATTTAATAATAAGAAAAAAACATTAATTTTTGGGGAAAAAATAAAAAATGAATTTTTTTTCGTTAAACGTTAAGCATAAGGCGATCGAAAGCGATTGAGAGATATATTTTGTGGATATTTTCAGCTCATGACCTAATGATACAAATATCAAGAGATAATTTTTAATCAAAAAAATTTATAGAACTGTCAAAAGAGATCTCATCACTTCTAAAGCATATAAAAGTGCCCGGAATAGTTTTTTCTTCACACAAAGCTCTTAAATTTCATACTATAATCTATGGACTTACAGGTAATTCAATATTTCAACAGTTTTGGGAAAATAGTTAAAAATATTTTGGTTTCCTTCAGATCGATATGTCCTTCACTATAATATCATACAATGAAAAAGTAGTGAAATTTATGGCTCTAATGATAAGTTTTTTTTTATTCAACACATCTTCAATGTTATCACAAATAAAGACATTAATTATTTTAATTTGATTAATATATGTATGAGAAACAGAAAATTGTCATATATTTGATGTTATCTCAATTATTTAATTATAAGTCAATCGTTTCGCAACTTCTAATCAAATCAAACATAAACTCAAAGAATGAGTCCTTTATTAGAGGTTAGAAATGTGAGAATCAATTTTAAATTAAATCTAACCAATCAACAAAGAGAATCTCTCTCTCTCTCTCTATCTCTCCCTCTCTCTCCCCCTCTCTCTCCCCTCCCTCTCCCATAAAATTGAAATATTATTCTCTTTTAGTGAATGGATGAAAAGACTAATCAATTAGTTTTAATGACTATTTTAGTGAAACTAATAAGAGAATCAAATGAAAAATACAGTTAGATATGCTTGGTCAAACTTTTGGAATGTGACGCTCTCTTTAACCGTCTAAAGGGAAGATTATTGTAAAGAAATCCATTATTTTGATATGAAAACAGTGAAAACAAACTATTAATATATTGAAACAAATATTCTTTATTTATAAAATGTTTATAATTTATAAGTTATGATATCAGATAACAGACATTTGAAAACATTTTTTTTCAAATAAGTTCACAAAAATAAAAATCAAATCCGGATTTAGTCTTATTTACAGTTAATTATGTCGTTTTCGGTGAGAGACCGCACAAAAAAATAATTCCGGAATCAATTAAATGATAAACAATGAGTTGAGTCAAAACTATTTCTAAAAATAATTAATGAATAATTGGAGCAAAAAATTAATCAAATCATAAGAAAAATGTTTGAAATTTAGATCAAACACTAACTCAACAACACTTCTATTGTCGGCAAAAAACTCGAATCTATTCACGAATTCTACAATTCTTTGAAACTTTTATTTCTTGTTATAAATTAAAAGATTTGCCACAATTGCACTTAAGATCTCTTTAATGAATTAAATCCAATTTGTTTTGTCTCTCAAATGTCTATAACTCTATAATTAAAAATAAAATTCTTGTTTAATAGGAGTTCAATAACTTCTTAATGAAGCGAACGAATCACTCAAATGTTATTAAGTGATGATAATTATTGTCTCATTCAAGACATAACGACATTCAAAGAATGTGTGGCAAAACCAAAAAAAGTTAAGTGTTATAACTCATCGCTCAGAATAAATGAGAAAAAAGCATAAATAAAAAATTAGTTTCAAAGTCTATCATTGAAACATTGAAAAACAAAAAAATTCAATTCAATGCGAAAAACAATTTCAATGGAAATACAAAAAAGTTATGGGATTTTCACAAAAAGATTTTTCTCAAAAAACAAAACAAAAATTAATTTAATCGAAGGCATCACTCCTTAACATCATTTTATTTATGCCGTTCACTGATTAAGACTCAGTGTCGATGACATAACATTAATAATTTGATTAACAATTAAGTATTAGATTAAGAATTGGCTAAATTTATAATCAATTTTTCTAATGTTTTATAAGAAACGGTTCCGGCATAACTCCTGAGACATATTTTATTTAATTGCTTTAATATATTTAGTTTTTTAATCGATATTTTATGCCAATTATATTGATTTTATATTTAATCAATTAATTATTTTACAAATATTTTTACACATATTTTTAATAAATTAATAAATTTAATAAATTAGTAAATTTACTAGATCTAATTATTAATTAAGTTAAATAATTATAAATTATTTATTAATTAGTCTATTGCTTTTATAAACATACCTTTTATTAGCAATTTTCCATTAATTTATTATATACTAGTAACACCACAAAAAAATGTTGTCAGTTACTGACCAAGTTTAGTAATGAATAAATAAATAAATATATGGTTAACTTAACACAATTAACAACTTTTAATGCAATTCATGCGAAATGATATTTACTTTTAGACTTTTAACACTAAATTGAAGATTACCTGAAGGTATATAAAAGTTGATTTTAACACTAATTTAAAAAAAACTTCTGAGACTTAATTGTAATTAATATTAAATTTAGAGAAATGATTCAAATAAAATGCGTATCAATTGCTTTACTGTAACTTTAGTGGGCAATGGTACCTATGATAGGTACCATGAACTTATGTCACCAATAGAGAATACATAGGTGATTTAAGTTTAAAAGGATTAAACTCATGATTTTGCCCCATAGTAACTGTAACTAAAAGTTTGAATTCTAAAAGTTTGAGTCAAAAGAAAAAGCAATTGTATTGGTCTGAAGTCATTGTCATTTGGTATGACTCTATTGCGAAACAATAAATATAAACACAAAAAAAAGAGGAAATTTTCCTCTTAATTAATGGACCTCATCTACTGTCAAATTTCAAGTTTAAAATGATCAAGGGATTAACTAAATCTATATGAAACTAAACTAGAATATTATCATAAAATTAAATGAATTTAAATTGAGTCAAACATTGCATTAGAGATAAAAAATTTAAATGTTTTGAGTGGTGTTTATGATTGACTCCAATTGAGTCCAATTGAAGTAATAATTATAAGACATATAATTAAAAAATTTATAAATTAAAAAAAACTGTAAATAAATTTCAATAATATTTAATAATTTTTAAATTTAGTTAATCTTAATCTTAATGGTTATGAAATGAAAGTATAGTCGGATGTTAATAAAGTCTAATCTAAATGATGATGCATTAATTGTGCTAGATTACATGATGAGTGCATCTAATAATAATTACATGACTCTTAAAGTAATAAATTACAAGAATTTTCAAAAAATATAAGATTGTCTTTGAGTGACCCCTAAATAATTTCATATAAGACTTGATTCACAGTTTAATCATAATTTTTTGATGAATAAAGTGATAATCAAAAGAATATAATTTGAATAAAAGCCTGATTTGATTGAGAAATGGTTACCATATATGTTAGCCTTGACTGCATTCAGGTCTCGATTGGAAATTCCGAAACTTTTCGTTAAACTCAACAAAATGTGGGTTTCATCGGACACTTACAGCAAAAAATGAGGAAAATCAAGGAATTTGTGAGAATTCATTGCCTTCTAAACTGTATCAATGTTTTAGTGTTTACTCGAATCGATTGTAATTATTGTAATTTATTTACAAAACAAATGGAATATTTGAAGAAACTTACCTTGCTTCAATTAAAAGTGAATTAATTCAATGATTTTTTTTGTAAATTTAATTTCAGTCATCAATTTGTTGAACATTTGATCTCATCTTTTGATGGACTGTTTGGGAGACTTTTCCTCATAAGTAAGAAAAAAAAAACATTTGAAAGATTTATCAATTATTTACGAATTTTATAATAAATTCATAGAAAAATACAACAAAATTATTAACTTTTGTTGACCTCATTATTCAAATGAAAATACAATTCAATCATTAAAACCAATACTTATTTCAATTTTAACATCACTTCAATATTTCACTCATTAATTAAAATTAATTTATTCAAATCTAAGATTAATTAAATTAAAATTAGTTTTTATTTTTATGTGTCATTATTTAAGAGCAAAATAAACATCTCTTGTAAGCCTTGAGGAGATCAATAAGACATTTAAATTCAGGCTAATTATTGAATAAATAAATTACTTTATTTTTAATTTGCATTTCATACCGTTTTTAAAGATATTTAATTACAAAAATCGCTAAAAAACGACTAAATAATAAAATTTGTATTTTTTTCTCTGATTTATCGCATAAAAAACGATTTTCTGTGAGTAATAGACGGAATCGATTTGTAATTATAACTCACTTTCTCTCTCGTATTCATTCATATCCTTATGAAAAATTATAAATAAATTAGAAATTGCAACTGAATTAAGCTTAAAATGGGTCACCAGTGTAATTTAGTACTCGATATATGATGTAATGATATTTCAATTCAATAGATTGGAGTTTATTTTTTCAGTCAATTAATTGACGGCGAGTTTTACAGTAGTTTTAAGAGAAAAAAATGAAATTCCGGTCAATTAGTGGAAAATGACTGAATGTTGAGATAAACAACTTTTTTCAGAACATATTTTTACTTCGATTTGATTGGAAATCAAGAAAAAAAAACGAAACGGCAATTGATTTGATTCCTCCACTGATTTTCAAATCTAATGCTTGATATCAATAATTAGGCAAAAATCTGATTACTTTTTGAAGTCATCCTATTTTATAACTAATTTTGTTGCCGTCAGAGCAACTTGTGATTAGACCTCGATTACACTCAAGTTTCAAAGTAGTTAAGGTATTATTCAGGTATTAATACTTGACATTAATATTTATATCCGGATTACGAGTAATAAATCGATACTTCAGTTTCTCAATCAGACAATCAGAGAATTTATGCACAAATTTATTGAAAAATCAGATACACATTCCATCAAATTTTATTAAGTCAGGTATCTTTTATTACCTTTCCCTCTGAAATCAGCATAAAATGAATGTATAATCATTAAAATTTCTAATAGGATCTGGTGTGTCGAAAAAGATCCTGCTCAAAATTATATATAATAAATTTCAAAATTTTTAATAAATAGTTTATAGAATATATTATATTATATTATATTATGTCTATTATGGGCTAAATTTTTTTTGATTTTTTTGACATTTTATTTAATTATGAATAAAATTAACCAAGATTCAAAAGTTAAGAGAATTTTCTCTGTAGTGATTATGAGTTTGGCTGCAATAACTTTATGTTTGAGTTCAATAATTACCCAGATTACTCTTTTTATTATTTGTTTTATGTCAAGTGATGTAAAGAAACCATTGTTTGATTGCAGTACTGATTCTCATATTAAAACTTATGAATTGTCTGGCAATAGAAATGTTTGGGTTTTGGCCACATTTCTTGTGATTATCTTCAGTGATCTCTGGACTATCATTCATAGTATTATAATTTGGAGGTTCAGAGGGTTAGACAAACCTAAATTGTTTAGTGATTTTATTCTGGTAAGTATATTCTTCTATTATGAAATCCATCATGATCAAAATTTTTTATAAAAACTTGTTTTCAGGTCTTAATTATGGAATCATTGAGTTGTTTGGGAACAACACTTTTGATATTAATAATGTACACAAAAGTGAATGCCTTAAGAGTAGTGTTAATATTCTGGTCATTTTATTTATTTCCATCGATTATAAATGTTTTCAATTGTTTTCATAGAAATAACTTTAGAGAAACAAAACTATATTTAAGAAAAAGAGACAAATTTTCAATAATTTTCAGTGTTTTGACTCAATTGTCTTCAATACTGTTTTGGACGGCAATCATATTCATAGAAAATGAAGAACCAATTTATTGGTTGATACCGATATCAGTTTATTTGGTCTCATTGAATGGATGGCCCGATTATGTTCACTCCAGTTCTCCGATTAAATTCATTGGCAATGTTTGCGAAGCCAGAGATAGAATGAGTGAATGCGGTTATCAGTTGTGCCAAATGGTTGTCTCCGTTTGGAAAATAGTTTTGACATTTGCTATCATTTCATTATTTATTTCACTTTCGGGAGACATTCACTGGAATTTCAATTTAAATGATTTGTTTGAATCCAATTATCTGATAGAAGACAATATCAATAGAAAAAGTGAGACAGAAGTCAAGGTTCAGCTCATTTCAATCCTTCCCTTTAATGTAATTGCATTGAATGTGATTTCAAGTGTAATAAGCGGTCATTTAAGTCAACAAATCATTTCAAAAATACCATCGAAGCGAATGATAACATACTTTATTGCACTGGTATTCGGGCCGATACTTATTTTGATTGCATTCTTAACTTTACATTTGAAGTACACAAATGATTGTCAACGAATATCATCCAGCAAATTTATCTTGTATTCATTTCTAATGAATTTGTCTGAACCAAAGCGTGAAAATACATTAATTCTGTTAATTATTGTTTCATTAATAACATTCATATCGTTTGTAATAACAGCTTATAATACAAATTGGATTTCAAATCGTTTGCAAATCAATTCAAGTAATTGTTTATCAAAAAACAATTTAATGAATATTCCATCCATTCATTCAAATGCAATGTTTACTGATATGAGAAATAAGTTTAAGCGGAGATACCAGGTCTTTTTATGTCCAACAATGTGGCACGAAGAACAATTTGAGATGAGGGCTCTCATCAGTTCACTCTTCAATCTATTCCTCGAACATCAAAGACTAAGAATCAATTACTATAGCCTTCAGACCCATATATTCATTGACGACGCTTTTGACGAAATGATTGATAGAAATGGAAATAAACGATTCGAAATCAATTCATACGTCAAAGACTTGATAGACATAACTAACCAAATAAATCGTGAATTTGGTTTTCAAAAGATTATATTAACTAAAGCTAACACTCCGTACGGACAACAAATTCACTTCAATTTATGCTTCGATTATAAACTGATCATTCATTTGAAAAATCGTAATCTTATACGAAAAGGTATTAAATTTTTAGGTTAATAACCGTTTTTTAAAAATATTAATATCTAGAATAGTTTTCAAGCTTTTTTTTGAATCAAAAATTAATATTTGTTTGGCTATCACTCAAACAATATATGATTTAAATCCAAGCCTTTTAACAAATTAATTATAGTTTATATCAAATAGCAGTCAAACATTTAATTGATTATAAGTTTTAGAAACCAAACTATTAAGAGCCAATTTATCCAGGTTGTCAAAAATTTATCAAAAACTATTCACTCCATCAGATTTTATTTTAATGGAAAAAAATTCAAACAAAAATTTTAAGAGTTATTTGAAGCGAATATCGGTCACAACGGAAACAAATTTTAACGTAAAATCCATTCATTTGTCAAATTTTTAACAAAAATAATTAATTTTATCAATAATTCTAAAAAAGTAATTATTTTTACGGTTTTTACTACAATTTTATTGTATTTTTATATGTATTGAGTCGTAAATCATTGTCTTAAAAGTTAACAATTTTAAGTCTAATTATTTTAATTAAATTAAGGAAAGCGTTGGAGTCAAGTAATGTACATGAATTTCACCAAAAATTATGTCAAAAATCTCGGTTTGGACTCATCTGAAGTAATGATGATAGCACTGGACGGAGACACTAGCTATCCGCCCAAATCCATGTTTAATATAATTGACACCGCAATTGAAAACCCAGAAGTCGGCGCCATTTCCGGGAAATTAGTACCTATTTGTAATCAAAAATTGAACTGGATTGTTTCATACCAAAAATTTGAATATTCTGTTTCCTATTGGCTTCAGAAGACGTGCGAAAATATTTGTGGAACTATTTTATGTTCACCTGGATGCTTTACTTTATACCGCGCTGATGCTATCTTTGAAGTGATGGCTGAGTATTCGACTCATTCCTACGATGCCTTCACCCAAATTCTCTACGGACAGGGTTTGTTTGTTGACATCCATTTTAGAATAATTTTATCTTATTTTATGATTAGGAGAGGACCGGTGGTTGACTACCTTACTCACAAAAGCAGGTATTGTCGCAGACTATTATCTATTGTCTGTTCCAAATGTCAAACAAAACATTAAATTAGAATTTTGTTGTTTCAAAGGTTGGCTCATTGAGTACTGTTCGACAGCTGTGGCCTACACTCATAGTCCGACAACAATGGATGAGTACATAAAACAACGCCTTCGATGGATCGCCTCAACTATGATTAATAACTTACACTTCATCTTGATCAGTAGAAAAGTGATCAAGTATAGTAAAACCGTTTCCTGGTTCTTCATTTTATATCATTCAGCAATTTTTCTAATCTCAATCCTCACTCCTGGAAGTGTTATTCTTATGCTGTCCGGTGTTTACAACTCAGCCTTTCCTATCAGTGAATTATTCGGATTTGGAATCAATTTATCAATTTTTGTGTTCTTTTGTTTGATTTGTTTTTACACCAAAAATAATATTCAAATATTAGTCATGAAATTATTAGTTCCCGTCTATGGCTTAACAATGATTGCGGCTCTGGTTATGATTTTATACCAATTCATAACCGATAGTTACCATTCATTTACTTTAGTCATATTCATGACTATTGCTATAATATTCACTCTGGCAACTATTCTTCACCCTGGTGACTTTATAATGTCTGCCAGTCTTTTACCAGCATTTATTTACTATGTGTGCGGTCCAATGATGCACATGCTTTTACCTATTTATTCCCTGTTCAATATGAATGTGGTCTCGTGGGGAACCCGTGAAAAGAAACCTGATAATGATCTATCACATTCTACTGATTTAAACGAAAATCAATTGGAATCGAAACGAGACAGTCGTTACGAAAATCTGTACTCTTTTGATGAAATTGCTTTGAGTAGAGATGAGTTGGATATGTGGCTAATTTTGGTTCAGGGAAAGGGAGTTTTGAACCCAAACGAAGACATGAGCGAAGAAACCAAAGAAAGACGTAAACAACTGATGACAAAACAGCGAAACAAATACGTTTCGTTTGTTATTTCAATTAATTTAATATTTATTCTAATTTTGGCATTAATTGAGACATTTTTGAGTACAAAATCTATTCGATTAGTCGTACCGTTTGTTAACTATGGTGTGGACGTCGACCCAATGGGTTTTATAATATTTATTTTATTACTAATTTTCTTCGTCTTTCAATTTATATCACTTTTGGCGCACAGATATAAAGTTATGTGGAATTATATAAAAGAGGAACAGAACTGTTCCCAATCCAACTTCAATGGATTGAATCCCATTTCCAGTCATAATATAACCGAAATTTATGAGACAAATGATATTATTTCGAGATTTTAACAAATAATAGTCATTTCATTAATCCATAAACTTTTCTTTTAAATTATTATAATTTTATTTATTAATATGAAAAATAGTCTAGGCTAATTTAGCTCACAATAGTTACATGTTTTGTAGCAGAGGTTGTTTTATAAACAGTTTTAATATATTTGTAATGAATTTGAATGCAATGAATGCAATAAAAGCAAATAAAAAACATTTAAAGATATTTTATTGATATTAAATCAAATTAAATGCTAATTAAACAGCAGTTAGTTCATCAAGGTCACTCTGTTTTGGTGTCAAATTCATTATTTCTTGAGGTTGAACTAAATTCTCATCTATTCCAGTGCAGGGCCGACACATACACTCGACCGGTGCCCGAGTCTGGATCTAAATGTGGGCGCAAAACAATAATAATATGAAACACATTTCAAATTTACTCTGATTACTTCACTAGTAATAATTCTTGTTTAGATCCTATTTCAGAGCATTTTCTAACATTATTTGAATCCTCTGAATATTTTATTCTAGTAAACCCCCACATTAATATACTCTATATTTAAATAACTGAATTTCAATTGAAAATCAAATCAAATGAAAAACATTTAAATTCAAATTCTTTACAAAACTTTGATTTGATTTTATATACAAAACTCAGTTCCAGAGACAAAGATCTTCGAAATTGAGCTCAAACTCTGGGAAATGAGTTTATTGACTAATCTTTAGAACTATTGCTTAAAATAATTTTCTAATTTATTATTGAATCAAATATTTCTAACTTTTAATGACTAAAAAAATTAATTATTTTATATTGTTTTTCAAAAAATACTGAATGAAATGAAATGTAATTATCATTAAGTTTTGAATTAAAATAAATTTAATGCAATAGACTATTGCTCTCAAAACTTAAATAACTAATCATTTAAAAGAATTTATTCTGATATAATTAAGGTAAATGTTATAAATGTAAATTATGGTCAATTTTAGGGTAAATGTTCTCACTTTACGAAACTTTGGAATCTGTTTTGGACAGAATATTGCAATGGAAGCCTCTCTTTCGCCCATTTCTTGACAGCACATACAGGAACGTTCCACCTGCCAGAACTTTGATCCTGACACCTGGTATTTTCAAAATAAAGGATTAAACATAAAAAAGAATTAGTCTCAAATTTACCTGGACATATGATGAACAAGTTCCGTAGCAAGCAAATGAAGGAATTGGCTTGGGAATACAACCAGGGTGCTTTAGGACATGGATCACAGGTCTTAGATGACATTCTTCTTTAGTGCTGACACAATATTTGCATAAAAATAGTGCCAAAAATAAAATGAATTTCAAATACATTTTTATCTAAGATTTCAATAATTGATGTTATCTTTTGAAAAGTTTGAGCTCTACTGACCAGAGAATCTGTTGATCTTGAATTCAAAGCCTACTATTTGTTAGTTGACAGCCATTTCTTAATTCAATTTAAGTAAAGAATGTAGTCTATCAGTGGGCGATCGATGGCACCCGACAGTCAAATGCTATTAATATAACTCCTTATAATAATACATTAATAACAATACATTAGAGCTCTATTAAACCTGACATGACTTCTATCAACTGATTTTAACCTTCGAATAAAAGAAATTCTTAGTTTCTGTTCAATTTCAGGCCTTAATTGCAGACAAACTTATTATTAAATGAATGACTTTTTTTGTTGTTCTTATAAACAACAATACATTAATGTAATTATCGTAGAATTGACCACAAAATGCGATAAAAGCCATCAAAACAGCAATAAATGATTAATTACTTTTCGATTCACTCTTTCTGTCGAAATAATAGAAGAAATACTTTCTTTTAATGGACTTTAGTTTACACTTTAATTAAAACTTTACTTCGTTTTAGAATTAAAGAAAAATTTAAAATATAGTTTATTTTATTTGTTCAAGCACATTTAGAGTTGGATTTATTCAATTGTCAGTTTACAAAATATAATGAATTTAATTAAGACATCAATAATTTATTCGTCATTTCGGACATTAAGTGATAAAAATGACTAAATGTTAGTATTTAAGATAAAATGCCATAAATTCAATAACTTTAATATGAGATATGACTCATTGTCCACATTTATGACAAGAACAATCTTCTGGTTCGGACATCAACACAGTCATAGTATCAGAGAGTCGTTTGCCGTCCAAATCGAAACAATCAGTCAAATGAACCTCTTTTTGTTTCATATGAGACTCTCGACAACAAAGACATTCCTTAAAAACAAAGAAATGTTATTCTTTTGCGTCAAAGTATTTAAAAGAAGTGGAGATTATGTAAAGTATACCTTTAATACCTTGAGGAAACCCGTAGGTGTGGTCACACTGGGCTTCAATTGTGACAAACAAGTTCCCTCACACTTATTCACCACAATTGATCCCTCACAGACTCTGATGACATTTCCCAAATGATCATGTTCCTCTTTAGTGACCTTTATTCTGGAAGGCAGTGTTTCACACGTGCCTTTTATTTTAGGTCCAAGTTCTTCTTCCATACTTCTCTCCAAAGTCTGTTCTATTGGAATCTCATCAGATATCGACGCAAATGAGAGTCGGATGTATTCCACGGAATATATTAGGATTAGGGCTAAAACGAGTCGTCTCTCCATTAATTAATTTGATTTAAAGACTTTTTAAGTGAATTAATACATAAAAACTAAAATCAATTGTTATTAAACTAAGATTTGAACTCAGATTAGGATCTCTTCTAAAACAAAACTTTTCTTTTCATTGTTTTTATTGAAAGAAATAGAAAATTGAATCATAATTGAGCGCAGGTCAACTCACAACAAACCATAAAGTTATTGGAAAACCATTGAATCGATTAAAACTAACTCTTCATTGGCTCAGAAAACAATACATAATATAAAACAATAATATATCTATAGATTAGATTTATTTAAGATAAAATAATCAGGATAAAAAAATTACTATGATAAACTTTAAGTTACAAAATTTAAATAACAGCAAGTACATTTATATATTATTTAAAAATTTAAAGTCAAACAATTGAAACATTTCAAAATCTTGTTTGATCTTGGTTAGACAAATTTGGATAAATGTGATTTGGAAATTGATGTTGTCGTTGAACCGACTCATCATAAGTGGGCGGTGGTTTCATTTCCACTCTTGGTATAAATCCGAATTCAAATTCTATTGGAGCGGATGGTATACTACTTCTTGTCGGCACAAAAGACGGATTGTATGCAAAGTTTTGATTATCAATTCCTTCATAATATTCCAAATTCTGGTGAATAATGAGAGGTTCAGGTCTTTCAGGTGAACAACACTTTCGATAAAAACAAAAACAACAACCGATAAGAGTAGCGCTACTCAACCCCACAATAAGACAAATAGTAGTGACAAACAAATCGGTTTCGTTTGAAATAAACATTTTCTTTAAATAAATTGGTTTTTGTTTTTTTACTAATCCTTAAAAAATTTAAATATTTTTATACGTCTTTTTTGCTAAAATAATTGAATTAATTATTACAAAAACATAAAAAATAAGAGACAATAAAACTCTGCTCGGACTTTGTAATCGTTTTATGACATTTTTTTAGTCATCGTTTGATATCTTTTTATAATTTTTATCATTTCATTGAATACAAAATTTGATGTAAACGACAGAAATTCAATGATAAGAAAAACATATTTTACACTCAAATAAAGAGAAAAAGTGAAATATCATTGCATTCAACAAAAAAGTTTTATTTAAAATTTTATTGTTTTTATCGTTTGAATATCTTTATAGTTGGAAATTCACAGAATAAAAATTAAAATATATTATCATGATATTTATCAAATGTTCTATTTCATTTTTGAAAGATTAAATATCTAAGAATTCAAACTCTGGTGACCCACTCTTTGGGTTCTTCAGATTAGTGCACCGAACGGCTAATCAATTTGATTTCATCCGACCTCTGTTTGACTGCTATTCTTGACTATTATTTATTTGAAAATTTTTTGCAATTAATTTAAAGAGATATTCATATAAAGACATATAAAGACATTTCCTTTGGTTTTGATATCTTAACGAATAAAATCAAAAGTTTAGGATATAATTCAACGACATTTGAATCTGAAACCCCCGACTCAGCTCACCATCAGTTATGAAGTAAAATTTTATCCAAGTCATCAAACACGTCGTAACCCCAGTTAGACTTATGTCTGCTCTACCCAAATGTCTTGTTCTTGAACCCATAAGTTTGACCCCTAATGTCTATGAAAAAAATGAACACAAAATGTGAATTAACGACACTTTCGATAGAAAAGGCTATTAACTAAATTTATTCTTTGTTAGTAGTAATAACACATTTTATGTTTTAACTTAAATTGAGTTATTCACTGATTTTATTCTGATTACCACCGGTTCCCAGAACTCAAACAATTCCATACAGACGTATCCAATAGATCCCTATCTAAAGGAATCTCATATCAATACTTATATCGTAGAGTTTACGTCAATTGATATGTGATTCAACTATCAATTATTACCTCAATTCGGTTCTTGGCTTCACTGTTTGATAACCTTTTGACTTTGAATTGTACACGAGTTTGTCTTGTACCCTTACCTTGACCCTTCTTATAATATGTAGATAAGAAAGCAAGGCACGTTTTCACTTGTTATAAGGAGTCCATCAACTTTTACTAATTGACATTCAAATGAGTCGAGAATAATCCGGTAAAACTATAAAGTTTCAAACGAATGTCTCTTTATTTAGAATATTGTATATTAGGTTTGCCTTACCTTCGATTTAAGTGATGATAACGAGTGGTTCAAACGAGTTGTCATTACTTTCTTATTGTTGGAAAACATCACAAGTTTTAATGCATTCAATATTTGAAAAATGTTTTAATGAATAAAAATTGAGTTTATTTTAGACATTCAATGAAATTGTGTTTTAATATAATATAAGAAATACTGAAATAAATTATTTGAAGTTTTATTTTCAAAAACGAGTTTTTATTTAATGTTTTAGTGACGCAAACAATAATTTCCTCATTTATTTCATTTAAAGATATATTGATTTTTTTTTGTTAAATATTTGAATAAGAGAATTTGAGCTAGGTTAGGTCGACAATTAATCTCACCATTAGACCAAACATTAAAAACTGTTGGACTGACATATTTACTCATTTTTATAATCGAGAATTTCATACTTTTAATTGCAATTAATTATATGAAATAAAAATAAAAGTGTGCTAGTGGAGATATTTTCAAATAATTAAATAAATCATAACTTATGTAACAAAACTTTAAAAAATGATTAAATTTTAATCAATCGATAATTTATTATCTTTTAATTTTATTCATTAAAACTAAACTATAATTTATAAAATCATTAAATATTTTAAAGTTTTGATTAATTATAAAATAATTGCAAAGGTATAGATCAAAGCTTTGAAAAAATAATCATGGTATTCTAAAAAATATTGAACTTATAAACAACTTACAACAAACTAAAATTATTATTTATAATAATATACCCCTAATTTTTGATTAAAATTTTGATGAAATACAAACATAAAAAATATTGTTTTGATTACTTGAATCAGGGATGGCTAAAGGTCTCGACTCTAGGGGGGGTGCTAGGGGGTATTTTGGTCAGGGGGATATAAGGGTAGGGTATTTTGAAAAATCACTAGAATCGCTAAAAATCACATATTAAGTGGTTTTTAGGTGTTTTTCCTTATAAATTCATACAATTCACTCATATTTAACT
>JAQIXI010000282.1:0-28007 GCA_034700165.1 Galumnidae sp. Gr-Ori-00277
CTTTGAATATTAACGTGTGACATATTGGCTTATTTTAGTAATGAAGTGGACAGGGAGGTTTATGGCTCTCCAGAGACAATTCTCTTTATTAGTAATGGAGGGGACAGGGAGGTTGATGGCTCTCTAGAGAACCATCCTTTTTATTAGTAACGCAGGGGACAGGGAGGCCTTTTGCTAGTATTTTAAAACCATTCTGAGAATCTTATTGTAAATTACTGTAAATGTAGTGATTATGGCTTTGGCTTCAAACCTTGTTTTATATATCTATTAATAAATAAATATATAAAATATATTTCAATAATATATTGCGGTTTTTCAAAAGGAATCCGCAATTTTGTTAATGCAATTCATTTCCCCTTTTCTTAAGGCTTTTTCTTTTGCTTAAATTATTGCATATCTTTTCAATCGTTTTTATTATTCGTAGAAATTATTACTTTTTTTTCCTTTAAATCTTCAGTAAAATTATAGAAGTTTTTCACTCTTTTTTCTCTTTTCTTTAGAAAATTTACTTTCAATTTATTGCTATTGAAAATTACCACAAATTGTTTTCTTGCAATGACCATGGTAATATTTAGTAATATTGCTAATAATTAGTAATAACTATTCTGTTCTGCAAATATTTGGTTTGTATTCTAATATAGAATTAGAATTAAAGTTTAAAATATTCAGTTATAATGACATTAAAATTACATTATTCTGTTCACTCACTTAATGGTCAATTTAAAGAGTGAGCAAGCAAAAAAAGTAAACTAAATAACTGTGCTAGCTTATATGGATGGCCAAACCCCAATGATTCTGTGCAAAACAAGTATGAATTTCCTGACAGTAAATTGTAATTAAAGAAATACGAATCGATAATTGTCTTGATTTCAATCATAAATTAGAGTCACGTCAGTAGTCGAGCGCTGATGACTCCCTCATTGTGTGACATGTTTTTCAAAATGACGTAGTTCTTTGTCTCCCGTATATAATTACCCTTTGCTACTCCTTTTTCTGTACAACCGTTTCATTTCATGTCCAGAATAATTGATTTTTTTCAAACAATTATGGAAATTATCAAGAACATTTTAGATTAAAACAAATTCAATAATAAATTAATCTTGGTAATTTAATAAGTTGTAATCCTATTTGTAAATGAAATGAAGTTACCTTGATAATAACAAGGTTTCAGTTAAAAAAAAAGTTGTCGAATAGAATTTACTAAGAATTTCAAATTGAATTGAATTCTATGAACTTATGAGACCACCTTGCTCATATCAAAATAATTGACAGATGACTTCATATATTTGTTATTTCAGAGGCAAAACTTTTTTAGATGAATGAGTTTTTTGTGTCCATTAGATATGAGTTTCTTTGGGTTTTTCTCGTTTTGAATGATGTTTCCATTCGGAGGAAAATATATTAAAAATATGAGATTTTACTCACAATTTTTTTACTACATTTAAGGATATAAATGCAGTATATAGTTATGCGCACTACCCCTTCAAACCCATTTCTTTTATTGAATATATGAAATAATTCAGTATATTTTATTAACCGGGTTATAAAATATTGATCATGCTTACTATAATTAGTTTTAATAATTTCAAAATAATCAGTGAAATCTTAATTAAAAAGTTAGTTATAATTAAGAGTTTTTGTTGTCGAGTCTTATTGTGATTGTTTTGCTTTCCGTGTATTCATAGACAGCGTTTTCACCGAAATCGCGACCGATTCCCGACATTTTATATCCACCAAAAGGTGTTTGAGGTTCGACCACAAAATAACAGTTAACCCAAACACTGCCCGCCCTTACTCTTTGAGAATAAGTCAGAACATTATCCAAGTTTTTGGTGATAATTCCGGCCCCCAAACCATAAATAGTATTATTGGAGCGTTTGATCACTTCATCCATTGTTTTGAATTTAATAATCTGTTGGACGGGTCCGAAGATTTCTTCCCGAGCGATACGCATATTATCGGTGACGTTAGAAAAAACGGTGGGTTCCATGAAATACCCCTTTTGGCCTATTCTTTTGCCCCCCGTTTCGAGTTTTGCCCCCTCTTTAATACCGCTGTCAATCAATTCCATAATTCTATTGAGTGATTGTTCGCTGACTTGTGGCCCTTGAATTGTGTCTGTATTAAAGGGGTCGCCCACAACTCGAGTGGTCGCCAATTCAGTGCTTTTCCTGACGAACTCGTCGTAAATGCCCTCCTGAACAAAGGTTCGACTGCCAGCGACGCACACCTGACCGTTGCACACAAATACTGCGAATTGTGCCAAACGGACGGCTTCGTCGATGTCGGCGTCATCGAAGACAACGAGAGGACTCTTTCCTCCCAATTCTAATGAAGTGCTCTTCAGATTTGATTTTCCAGATAATTGTTGTATAATTTTTCCGACCCCTAAAGAACCAGTAAATGAAATTTTGTCGATTTCCATGTGCTCTGCAATCGCGGCACCGGCTGTTTTCCCATATCCAGGAACTACATTCACAACTCCGGGCGGAAAGTTTGCCTCTTTTACTAAATTTGCGACGTATAGAGCACTGAGTGATGTCTTTTCTGCTGGTTTAAGGATCACTGTATTGCCGGCCGCGAGCGCCGGACCCAAAGTCTTGGCCAACATTATCATCGGTGCGTTCCAGGGAGTGATAATTCCACAGACACCTATCGGTTCTATTCGAGTGATTGTCATTACCTGTCCGTCTAACCATTGATACCAATATTTTATTATAAAGTAGCATGATAATACAAATGTTAATACCTGTTGGTATAGTTTTGCCGTGAATTTTATCAGCATATCCGGCATAATAGCGAAAGAGGTTCACACAAAAGCTGACCCCTAGAAGGCTGTCACTAATTGGAAGTCCATTTTCCAGTGAATCCAAACCCTTTTTATAACAATTGAAATGAATTTCAGTATAAAAGTATTGAATCGATTGAAATCTTACAGCGATATAATGGGTGTCCCTTTCAATGAGGTTTGAAAGAGTGATCAGTAGTTTTCCTCTTTTGGAGGCGTCAATAGTCCTCCACTCAGAGCCAAATTCAAAGGCTTTTTGTGCCGCTTTGACGGCCACATCGATGTCATCCTTATCTCCTTCTTCTACTTCGCAAATGAGTTCACCATTTGATGGATTAATTGATGGAAACTTTTTTCCGTTCACTGAATCTCTAAATTCATTGTTTATGAAAATTCTAGTGAATTTCACTTCTGGTTTAGGGAAAGGCATTATTTATTTTAGACTATCCTAGGGGTCAATCAAATAACACTTTACAAATAATGAAATTTATTTAACTTTGAAATCTATTTATCAATTGATTGAAACAAAGGTTAGAATAAAATGATTTCTATTTAAGGGATAGAATTTCCTTCCCCTTATAGAATCAATTCAAGTGTGAATATATCAATTAGTTTTGCTGATGAAAACTCAAAAGTTGAGAATTTTATCATCAAAATAAAATAGAAATCAATTATTAATTTTAATTATATTTTTTATCATCAAATATATACAGCACTCAATCGTTAATATTAACTAACAATTAATTTTAGCTAAATGTTAATTATAGCTAACCGTAAATTTTGACTAACGGTTAATTTTAACCAAAACTCAAACCAAATTCCGATTTTTGCTAGATATAATACTAAAAAAAAGAAACAAATATCTCTAACTAATCGTTAATTTTAACTAAATATGAAAACCAAATCTCATAAAAACATAAATAAAAAAAACGAACTAAACATCTTTTATTTTAAGTTTATATAAAAATGTTTTATAATCAAACTTAATATCAAATTGAAGGTATATTATCATAGATTAGGAACATATAAACTCCGATATCATATCGGTGTCTTCCCATCCGTTAGCCATACAATTAGACAACAACCCCTAAAAAATGGTTTCGACTAAAAGTCATAAAGGAAAATTAGTTTTAACCTTCTTGATTTCTTTTTGACAAACTTTTCTTAACATCAATATAAAAGTATCCATTGTTGGTTTGAATGTCATGTCCTCGGATTGGGAAATAATAATTGTTGTACATTATTACAGTCATAATGATTGAGTGCTGTATATCTTTCGTTTAATTCACTAATAAAAATATGACAAAAAATAAATAATATTTTAATTTTCATTAAAATGTTTTTTTTATATAAACAGCTTTTAGTAACATTTGTATTTTAAAAGTTTATTTGTTTTAATTAAGTTCTTTTTTATTACAAAAGAGCCTTGATAAAAATGCTATTCTATGAATTATTTAATTTATTTATTTAATCATGGCAAATTGTTAGATTACTAATTTCTACAAGCAAGAAGTCCTCATTATTTTTGATTAGTATAAGCAAGTAAAAGTTATTGAAATCTAGTAGATTACTTGGGTTTCAAGTGTACCTGGGAGCAATAATTAAGATAATTATTTGAAATGACAACAAATTAAGAGAAAATCACTGATAAACTAGTCAAAAGACTCTTACTTAGATTAGCAAGCAGAATTATCAAAATTTCTATGAAAGTTTATCATAATTTAAAAATGTTTCTGAATTATGAAGAAAATGTACTTGTAAATATTTTAAGACGATTTATTATCCAGATTCTAGAAAATACATTAACTTGACTTATAGACAGATTATCTTATCATGTTCATTTTTAATCTTAAAACATTTTAAATATATTGTTAAAATATAGTGATTTAAAATTTGACTTAAACCTTGTTTTATGTTTGGTTTACTCCAATTTTATTGATAGCCCAGACTTGGTTTACGTGATCCTAATGTAAACCCTGAACTTTGTTTCATAAATTTTTGTTTAAATTATTAATCCATTGATAGACACAAGAGATATGAAAACAGAGTGAAAGAAATTCCGACTCTCTCTCTCTCTCTCTCTCTCTCTCTCTCTCTCTCTCTCTCTCTCTCGCACTTACTCACTCTCTCTCTCTCTCTCGCACTTACTCACTCTCTAACTCTAATTCTGTGCTCTTATTTTTGCTCTATTTTTGAATTTCAAAAGACTTGCATTCATTTCCGAAAAGTATTTTTTATCGCAAAAAAATATTTCAAAGAAATTATGAATTCATTTATGAAATACTCATATCATTAGTAAAAAATTTCAGTATTTTTTGAGCGCAAAAATAAGTGATAAGAAATCTGATAAATAATATGATGAACTACTAAATATTAGTTAAGTAAGCAAGGCATTGGCCAAATGCACATATATTATAGTTTTCATACAAATGCCTTTCAGAGCCAAAAAAGAGAAGACATCCGTTTTAGATAAGATGAAATTCTTGTTGCGCTCCACAAAAGAGACCTCGAATATAGTTATGAAATTAGATGTTTTAGAGAATAATATGTGAAATATGTTCTCAATATATGTAAGAAAAAAAATATATTAAATAACTTTTGCTTTGAATTTGTTTGAAAAGAATACAGAAAATTGAGTCTAATAGGAATACCAGTGATGGCCAGAGGGAGGGCTACAAAAAATGTTGGCTCCAATTCTTGGATGAATTTATGATTTCTCCAAAGATTTATAGAATTCTTTGTTTGTGTTTCCATCAAAAGAAAAAATCGAATTGATTTATGAATATCTTGGTCATATATAATGCCAAAAAATGTACCAAGTTAATGCTTGGAAACTAGATATGACAGTGCATTCAATTTAGTTGGACTAAAATCATATCCCTTTTCAAAGAATAACTCTTGGCTTCAATTGAATGAAAGATTAATTTTCAAATGTGAGAATTGAATGCAATATTGAATTTCAAGTAACTAATCTTGGCAAAAGTACAGAGTGAATAATGTGATCGAGGAGAATGTTGTCTGAAAAATCTCTATTATCTGGTCTTTCAATCCAATCAATTCTCGTATCAAACAATTTGACTCAACTCTAACTACAAAAGACATCCAAATTTGAAGATCTGATAGTCTTTTATACCTGTGATGCTCAAGGGGGTACTCACAAATTGAACAATTAATAGAGCTAGGTCATTTTTTTGAAATATTTTCAACAAAAAATGGCCGATAATTAATCAAAAGAAAGTTTTGTAAAAATATTTCTAAAGAATAACTTTAAAGAAATACATTATTTTAAAATAAAATAATCATGGATATCCTAGCTCTATGATCCAAGAGTATTTATCTGCCGCCAGCCTCGAGTCATAGCTTTGAATTGGTAGAGCCGGTGCCGTCAACCGTCAGCCGGTGCGAGACATTCAATGAAAGCGATGTCTAAGAGATTGAGATTCAAGAAAATTGAATCAAATTCATTGCAAAAGTGAGTGAACCAGTGCTCAAACCAGTGTTCAAACCAGTGCTCAACAAAATAGTCTAAAATATTAGATCCTGCAAAAAAGACTGTTCTAAACGAAAGGCCATTTCTGTTGAACTGACTGTTAGTGAAATGTCGCAGATTTTTGTCCAAAATCTTGTTTTCTCTGTATTTCTCTCTCCGTCTGTCAAAGCGTTAAGTTTTTCGGTATTTTTCTCTTCACTCAATTCAATCACTAGTTTTCACAATAGATTTCTATTCTTTGCCACGTATTGAGTCCTCTCTTTTAACGCTCAGGCCTTTTAGAGCGGTTACTCTGAAATGTGAACTTCACATTTCAAAGGATGAGCGGATGGGAAATACATGAATATTATAACTATTAGTGTTTGAGTGAAATATGCGTTTTCTCTTCACTTTATTTTTACTACACTTTTGTTTTTCTCTAATATTCTTATCGTTTGCTGTTATTATTGTTTGCAATATTTTATTAGATGAGAGCCAAAAGTGAATGACTCTTCAAATTTGTTTCACTCACTTTGGCCCTCACTCTTACTCTCTCTTATAGTCGTAACCCTATGGATGTGCTCTCATTACTCCTTCTGCCATAAAACCAAAGCATAACATAATATGCATTACATTTATATGAATGAATGAATTGTTGGGCAAAAATCCAGTTTTCCATACAATTGTTTGCACAGAAAAGTCAGATATGAAGAGTTAGAGCGCGGGAGGAGTCGTCTATCGGCTCTTCCACTCTCTCTCAATATGAATGATCAATGATTATGGTGTCTGACATCACAGATAGGGAATGGGTTAGCCCTTTAAACAGCACTACAATACTAGTGATGAAAACTGTGCCGAAAAGTTAGAGGAAAAGGTTTAGTGAGTCGTAAGGAAACGGAGAGAAAAAATAATTCAATTAATTCCAGATTTATTGAAATACAGTTCAATAGTATAGAAGAGAAGGCATTTGATTCGGTACTGATTTTAACATTTTCTCTATACTTTTGTAACAATTGATGTGAACTAAAGCACAATTGATTTAATTATAAACAACACTTTCGCTCCAATACTAAACAGTTTTCAGTGTCTTTACATTCATTGAATTTCATTGAATTTCAATACAAAACAATTTTCTGTTGCTTTCAATTATAAAGAGTTGTTTTAATTATATTTTTTGGTCCAAAACTTTAATTCATGGATTGGTTTCAGGTCTTCATTGTGTGTATGACTTGAAAACATTTTCAGTATATAATAATCAGTTGTTTTGTCGATCAATAGCTCTCTCTTTCACTCTCTCTTCTACTCTTTCTCTTCCATTCTTTCTTCCAATTCTCTCTCAATTCTATTCCAATTTCTTTGCGTTTTTATCAAATGTCAAAATCTTTTATTATTAAAGGAAAACAAACTCAGAATAACCAGTTATTCAAAGAGTAGGAAAAGAATTTAATACATCTAAATTTGACCTTGTTGAAACATGTTTACTTATCTAAAAGATAGATTATATCCAAGGGTATTTTTACGTTTTACAAGAAAGGATTTTGAGAGTTAGGATGAATTGAGCATGATGTCCTATATTGGCTATTCCCTGTCCAAATGGAAACTAAAATGAAAAGAGATGGAACTGTTATGTGTATGTCTTTGACATATCCACGGGTGAACTGTTGCTGTCTTAAGGGAATAAAATTAATCACTTCTATTGTGAATGTTTTTTCTTCACTATTTCTCTCTCTCTCTCTCTCTCTCTCTCTCTCTCTCTCTCTCTCTCTCTCTCTCTCTCTCGCGTCTGATATCCTTTGACTTTGAATATAATGTTATTCGCGAATCAATGAGTTCTTAGCATTTTCTTCATCACTCATTCCAAGAATAAATAAGAAATGTCTCCTCTTTTTAAAGTCGTTTTGCTTTGAAATGAATGCAATTCTAGAGTTCATCACAAGTTTTAAATAAACATAAATTAGTTTTTCTTTCTCTGAATAAACTTATAATTCAATACAAAAAAAATTCAAAGAAAAATCTTATTTTATTTTTTTTGCTTAAACTTTGAATTTTGTGTTTCTATTTCTCCGACGACTCGAAGAAAAGTATACAAATTTTCTGTGCATTTGTTTCACTTATATATATTTCACTGTATTTGAGGCATACATTCAATGGATATAAATTTGTTCGGATGAAAAAAAGGTCAGAATCAGCGATAAAGCTCTCAAAATAATATTTATTATTCCGTTCCTCTATTTGAGAGCTCATACATCTGAATGAGTGAAGTGAACAGATATGTTGTGTTCATTAAAGTCGTCTGCTTTTTACTGTTCTCTTCCAAAAAAGAAAACTCATCCGCACAACTCATCTCTCAATATATCAGTTCAGATATATATCTATCCGTTTCTATCTTCACATTCGACTCATTGCACACCAGTGTTGACATACTATCACTTTTGTGACAAATATAGTGGTCCTCAGCTCACACTCATTCACATCAGATCAGAGCCCTTAATATGTGTGTCTCCTCTTTTCTCTCTCTCTCTTTCTCTCTCCTGAATAGTCTGTCCCCTCCATCACACCATCGCTTTTACATATCAATGTCATACGAGTGCAAACATACAGACTTTACTAAAGGAGGGAAAGTGTCGTTTGTAACTTCAATAATAAAGGTGTCCATTAAAGGGATCGCCAGCGGCAACCTTAATCTCTTGAGCAAAATTGTTCTAGTCAATTATTTTAAGCGTAAAAAAAAAGATTATATTTCAAATAATGATCCCTTCCTAGATTATATTCTCAATATAAGCCAAGCACAAATAATTTATTAGGAATTTTTCTTATTAAAAAAAAGAACAAGCTTGGTCATTGTACCATGCACAAATTGATTGTCCACAAAAAAAAAATACTAATGTAAACGTTATTTTCTAATATGTAGACCCGCCTGCGGTGTCCATTCAACCGGTCGGTGCCATAGCTGTGAACGAGACATCATCGGTGCAGATGTGGTGCACTTTTGACGCGAATCCGCCAAATGTGACAGAAATTGTTTGGTATAAAAACGGACAGACACTCAACTTGAATAAGTTGACAAAAAATAAGATTAACACCGGAACAGATGTACGGGGAATACCGACGCTCACCATTAATAATATTAATAGAAATGATAGCGCAAAGTATAGCTGTCATCTCAAGAATGCTTTCGGTAGAGGCAACTCAGACACTCATTCTGAGCTTCAGGTCACGTGTAAGTGTCTTTTTTTATACACACATTTTACCCTCGAAGACAAATACTATTTTATTGCTAGCTTAGCAATTTTTGTTCAAAATTAACAAGTCAAATTCTTTCTTTTTAGTAGCACCACCTTGCTCATATTGTATTTTCAAGTGTCTCTTATATGCAGAGAGAATATTAGGCACAGAATATATGAAACATATTTCCCAATAAATATATACTCATTTACACTAAAAATTTGTTTATAAATATTGATTATCAACACATCTGTTCATTGGTGTCAGTGCTGTGTTTAGTGCTATTCCTAGTGATATGTCGACCCCTCCGAACAGATTCGCCTGAATTTAGTGAATATCTATTTGTGTTATTCAACAAAACAAATATAGAAATAAATTCTTAGGCTTTGAATATAAATATCAGATTTCATGCATTCATTTAAAGCTTTTTTTGATTGTGTTTTGGATTTAGTATCTAAATGTCTATCTATTCTTTGCACTTAACTGACAGATCCTCCGGTGGTTAACATAGAACTGGATCCGTATGTAGTGGTCGAGTCGTCCACATCTATTGTTCGGCTCCGATGTGTGACAGTTGAAGGAAATCCCCGACAACTGGCTCTGGTTCACTGGTTTCTCAATGGAGAGCTCGTAGAGACTACATATGGCGACCAATTGGACGGCCAGTCGGCGGACCAACTCATTATGTCAAATGTGTCGCGCACTCAGGCGGGCAACTATTCTTGTCAAGGATATAACGGGGCCGCCAATGCTAGCCGTGTGTCCGCTGCCAAACAGTTGATTGTCAACTGTGAGTAACGAATTAATTAAATTCTTGTTCCTTTCCATCCGTTCCCTTTCATTAATAATATAGTGGAGACAACTTTCCCTTCCATTAAGTTTTGAGATGACTTACAAAAGGGTTTTTGAAATTTTTGTTATTAAGAAAACAATTATTCATTATTTTGTGTTTAAAATATATAAGAATTTTGTGTCAAAAGTTTCATAAAATCTTTTTTTTTTGTTATTAAGATTTGAACAGAATTTTCATATTTAATATAAAGTTTGGATGAAGCCATCCATTGCTTTCCATGCCTTTCCATCTATCATCAGATCACCAGTGCTTCAAAAAATCAAATTAAACTTTAGATTTATATCAAAAGTTTTGGTCCCAAAAAAAACGACTGAAATACACTTTAAATGTATTTCTCTCTCATCTTATTTATCATTTCAATGATTTAAATATCGTATAATAAATAATATTAATTCAAATTCTATGCAAAACATGAAGAAGAAAAAAGGTTGTTATTGGAAGAAATGCATTGACTTCTTGCAAGAGTAGGAACTGAACAAAACTCTATACAGTTTATTATCAGTGAATTTTATATTCAAATTTATATGAAATAAAATGAAAATTTTAAAATTCAGAGAAATTATTAGTGAATTATATCACTTGAAAAATGAATTGACAATTGAATTGAATTGGTCTATGAGTGCCAAGAATCAAAACCTACCACAGAATTCAATTATTCAGTTTAAAACATTTCTGAATTCAATTTCTTTGAATTATTCATGAAATTCAATTCACCGAATGTTTCGTAACTCTTATGAACTGAAACATTATTTGATAGATATCTTTTGGGAATAGACAAGTCTTCCCCTAATAAAAATCATTAACATTTTTGCAACTAGCAACTGGCAGCTTTTTTAATGCCCAGCTAACTCTAATTGAATAGTTTATTTAATTATTATAACTTTCAAAGTTTAATTTCCGGAAAACTCTAGCAGTTTTTTTGCTTGGTTAAATTATAATCTATTAGTTAATGGTTATTCCCCTCCTATGCTCTGCGATATATACAACTCATTGAATATTAAAATCCATTGAATATAAATTAAATGAAACTTTTAATCAAAAGAAAATCCCTATTATTAAAGGTATTTGTATTCGTCGTGGATATGAAGACCACTCCCAATGTCTTCACATGTGAACAACCATTTCTTCTTTTATCTCCACAAAAATGAATTTAAATCACAAAAAAAGTGTTTAAAAGTGTTATTAAAAAAATACAAGAATTTGTGCCCTAAAATGGGATCATATCGTCGTTTGATATGAAATATAAAGCAGTGGTCTGTAAATGATTTATGCCATCACTTCAAACATAACTCATTCATATATTTTCTGAGTTTTAAATATTCAAAAGCGTCAGAAAAAAAGGAGAGGGATGTTTGAGAGTTGCAGAGCACTAGCAAATGTCATGAATAATATATTGGTTCAGAGCCTTTAGTCATATATAATATTGACCTCAATTATACCTCTCTTATAGACGTCTATATGTGTGGCTTATAGTGATTTTGAAGCCAATATTTGATTCAGAAATAACTTGATTTTTAACAAAAACCCTTATATAAGAAATTGATTTCAATAAAAAGGACAGGTATGGGGTCATGTGCCACACTTAAACAGATAAGTTAGCAATGCACTAAACAGTGAAGATTTTTTTTTCTTATATAATAAGATCACTTGAAAAATATTTGCAATTTATTTATTCATCTCAAAAGTGTTTGAGAGACGAAAATTTGAATTTTATATTATTTTCTTTTTCCTCTTCTATTCGTTTCACTCGAAATATGCAAAAATCCGTTTCAAATATAATATGGTTTGACTCACAAATAAAAAAAATAGTTTTCCAATTATTATAACATTTTTAAAGCTTTAGTTAAACACAAATTCTATACAATTTTGTCCAAAATATTAATACTTTTATATATTTCTTATGAAAATACAATATTTTATCGAATTTACATAATTTTTATGCAATTCTTTGATGGTTTCCTAAAACCCATGAGAGAGAGCGAGAGAGCGAGAGAGAGAGAGAGAGAGAGAGAGAGAGAGAGAGAGAGAGAGAGAGAGAATATTAAACAATAATAACTAATATAATTGTTTAGTAGTTATGAAATGCATTTCCTCTAAAACTTATTATTGAGTTTCAGTTCGTTTGACGGAAAATATAATCCGAGAAAACTTTTCACTAATTTATTGTTAACTTTTGAATTATAATAGTTTGGAGTGAATTCTTGGGATTCAATTAGATATTCATTTTTCTTAGTCTTTTTTTTTGGTTGAGCCAACTCTCCAGTGATTTTCACTATTCAATTAAAATGAATAGTTTTTGACACAAAAGATAATACTGTTTTCAGGATAAGTTTTTTCTCAAAAAAAAGATGAATTCCTCTCAAGAAATACAATAATTAGATTTTGTTTGACTTTTGTTTTAAAAGCCTTTTTTCAAAGAATAAGATTTTGATTTTGTTTTCCCTCTTTTACTGAAAATATTTATTAATAAAAGCACATCATTTTTAGAAAAGATTTGTTCTGGGATATGATCAGGATCTCATTTATATTAGTAAATTAAGATGGATCTTTTTTTAGTGGAAAATTTATTGTTGAGTTCCACTTTTTTCAAATTATCTTTTTTCACTGATTCTAGTATAGTTGTTATACTAAATTATTCATGGTAATTCACAAAGTATAACATATTTTATTAATTCATTCAAATTCCTATTAATAATTAATGATTTTAACAAGATTGTTTACATTTTTGCAAGTTATTCAGCAAATATAATTTTTCATCATGAGATTTAACCTAGATTCTATTGTAGTGCCTTGCTCATAATAAGATTATAGCTTATAATAGAAAATTAGCCGATATTTCATAGAATAATTGCCGAAAAACACTATAATATTAAATGAAAAGACATTAGTGTTTATCACATAAACTGAAAAATATTTCTTATAATAAGTCGGAAAAGATTTTAAGAGAAATCCTAGAAATGCATTTCAGGGATAGACCTAAGAGTTGGCCAAATATTTTGTGATATCAACAAAAAAACTAATAAAAATCATAAAAATTCTGTTCTTTACTATTGTTTGAAACATTTATGTTTGTTCCTATTGTCATTAAAAGATCACCAAGGGGGAATACTACTTTCAATTAAATTTAGTATACTCTTGAGAATCAATATTTTGTTCAAGGCCATTTTCATTTATTTTTAAATTCCAATATCAAAACTTACCTTGAAGAATTTTAAAAAATTAAAATGATAGAGCTTATATATGAGCTTGCACATCTCTTCAAATTAACCAAAACATTTTATGTAATATTTAATGGATATTATATGAATGATTGCCATTAAAAGTGTTGTCTATTAAAAGAGTGTTTTTTTTCTTATTAATAATGAATTTGTTATTAATTTCCAGACCCTCCGGGAGAGACATCACTACAGTTAACCGATGGACAGTCGTTTGCCATCAAAGGGAATGCTGTGACTCTTGAGTGCCAATTCAGTGATGCCGGTAATCCCAGAGCGGATTCCTATATCTGGACCCATAACGGCAGGAGAATTGAGCCCTTGACTGATCAAAAGAACATTTTCAAAACCGGTCCGTCCGATGTGTCCACTCGTGGAGAGTATAACTGTGCGGCAATCAATTTTGTTGGTCAGGGAAAATGGGCCAACTTTTGGCTCGAAGTCAAGAGTGAGTCATAAATACATTCACTTTTTAATTGACTTTTGGCTTACATTACAAAACAATTTTTTTTAATTAATTTCTATTTAAAAATGTTTTGATTTCATTCCAAAAACTAATTAATAAAATTACACTTTAATATACAGCCCCTCCACGTCTAGTTCAGGGTCTGGAGCCCACCGTTGGCTCTCTGGCCAACAGAAGTCTATCCTTTTCCTGTCGAGTAGAATGTCATCCGTTGTGTGCAATCAATTGGTTCCGAAACAATCAAAGCTTAGACCCAAACAGTAATGTCTTAAAAGGAGTGTATTATCGAATAGAAACGGTTGAGCACGAGATCGACGACAGGAACGGTGTGTTCGGCTCTATAACAAGTTATCTTCATATACACAACAGTTCATCGCTTAACGACAACGATGTCTTCCAGTGCCAAAGCGATGATAACGGAATCGGACCTCCAGTCAGTTCCGCAATGATTTATAGACTCGAATGTATGTATAAATCAGTGATAAATTATTTGCAACTTTTCTATTATTATTGCTTTTGGATCGGAGACATTTTTTTGTGAACGCCTAAGGGATGGGCAAAATTCATTTCTAAATTGTTTTAGAACATAGTTTTAATGTTTTATTAAATTTCATCTATTTATTAGCTTGGTAATTATTATTATTATTTGTTGTTTATTTGATGTTGAATATTGAAGTATTATGGAATCTGAAGCAAGTAGAGTTTGGAAATGTTGTCTACTAATTGTGGCCATCCCTGTAATAGAGAGTAAAAATAATTTTTTTGGACACATTTCTGGAATTTTTTCGATAAAATACTTTTTCATAAATTTTGCGACAATTTATTGGAGAAAAAAGGAATGAATTGCTTTTGAAAGAGAAAACTGAGAGTAAAAAATAGGCCCAAAAAATATATGAAATCAAAATAAATGTTCAGTTGTTCTGTGAATTGGGATAGAAATGGGATAATAACACAAATGGTTTGGGCTATCAATCAAAGGCTGTGCAAAAAAAAAATTTTTTACACCAAATATATAAAAAAGTAGTAAAAATATTTATATAATTTCAAACATTTTTTTTTGTTTTCATTCAAATGTTTACTCCCTTTGAGTCAATCGATAATTGATTTCAAAGGAATTAATTTTATTAATGAAATCAAACAAATTATATGTAATAATATTTATAGTAAAATGTTGTGCCCACTACCACTACCACTACCAAGACCATTTCATTGACACTATTTATTTATTCATTATTTCAATAGACAATGGTTCAATTATTTAATAGCCCTAGATCATTATCATTAAAGTGAAATTAGTTTTCATTAGACTGATTGAGAGGAAACACAAATGAATTTTTAAATAATTAACAAATAATTACATGAATTATATAAACAAAAACATTTCCATTTGAAAAACTGTTTTTATATTAACAATTATTCTGTACTCTCTCTTAAGGGTAAAGAATGGACTAAAGCTATCTATTAGTAGAAGTAATGTGATCTCTGAGCCAAAGCACTGGTCACTCAATATTAATATTTGCAAATATCTGAGCCAATAATCCAAAAGCAAATGATTTGATGTATTCAATGCTAGACTAAAGATAATTGAATTATAATTCCCATATATATAATAATTCTGTGCTCTTACTTTGTCGCTATCAGACCCTCCACACAACGTCCAGATATCAGTGCCTAGACTTGAGCTAATGGAAGGCGATCCCATCGGTGATGATCTAATTTATTGCAATGCATTAGCGAATCCGATCGCTAATTACTACTGGACTACAGCCAACTCCGATCACATCATTACTATCGGCAGATATTTGACATTTAATGCCAGCTCTTCGCGCGTCACACGTGACCACAGCGGCAATTATACCTGTGTTGTCACTAACAGACATGGAATGGCCACTCAGCACATGACCATCACCGTTCTTTGTAAGAGTTCTTTTCATTTCATTATCGTTTAATAAGAAATTTATTGGAAAGATTGATCAAGGTTGAAATAATAGAATTTTGTCTAGTTATTTATTTTAGTATTTAGCTTGTTAAATTTATTTATCCGTTTTAAGATATTTTTTGTGTAGTTTGTTGTCTTTTATATATATTTTGTAAGATTTGCCTCCCCTTTGCCCACCACTGGATTGAAAATATCAACGAATTATTGTTATAATAGTCTTTTTGTAGTTATGTTTTGTTCGTCCGATTCGTTCAATTCATTAATCAAAGTATCAATCATTGGTTAATCCAAATGTCGCTCAAAAACAAGTGATTTATTTGAAAGTCTTTTTTCTTTTACTTTTTGTCTATTTTTCGGTTACTTTTAGTGAATTTGTGGTTCGATTGGCATTTGTTTTATTGTTTTTAATACAATTAAACCAAAAGACTCTCTCTCTCTCTCTCTCTCTCTCTCTCTCTCTCTCTCTCTCTCTCTCTCTCCAACTCTCTCCAACTCACTCACTCACTTGTCTTTAAGAGACAGTCGTTTCCTCTTATGTGATGTCTTTCCAAACAATTTCTTTTAAGTTTTTTTCTTTGGTCTCAATTCAAATGATTTGATGACTGCTTTCATATAAAAACTATTTATTTTAATTAAATTAAATGCAATGACTTTTCGGCAAATTATGAGTTCATTAAAGACGTATCTTCTGAGCACAGAATATAGAGAATAAGAGAGTCGGAAAAAAATATGAGCTCAGAATAGCGAATGAAGTCAACCATTAGTACAAAGAGTACTTAAGACAGTGGCAGACAATGAGAAGAAAAAGCGCTATTCATAAGAAACTAATAGTATATTAGAAACCAAATATCAAAGAAACTAATAGATAGCACAGGAATTAATGGTCAGCCAAAGGGTGCTGACGATCCAATGTCTGTCCTCTTTTCTCTTGAATTAATTAATTATTTGTCGGAACAGATCGTCCTGAATGTCAAATGAGACGCGAATATATATTTGACGGCCGATCCATTCTGGCCTGTGATGCACAGTCCAACCCTTCTGTGATCAATTTTACCTGGTATAAAGGCAACAAGACCATCTCAGAAGTGACCAGTACTACGGCTGGTATTGACCAGACAGATGTGGCCGTCGATGTGAGGGGTAGTAAACAAAGTGCTGTTCTAATGCTGGTCGAGCCCGAAGTTGAAGCCTACTATTGTATCGCCACTAACGCTATCGGGCCCTCCAAAGCCTGTCGACTACAAGTTCAACAAATAGCTAATGGTATGCTATTTAAAGCGTGACCAAGGCATATGTTCTTGGCCAAATTCTAAAATATTTGTGAAAATTCCTTATTGGAAATTAACCGTAAATTACTGTGAATTTTATCTAAACACGACATCACTTCTTGAACATTGAGTTGAAACATTGCAAATTGATTGACCTTGCACAGTTAATGTTCATTTTGAACCCCAATAATTATAGGACAGCCATTAATTTAATCCGAAAACCTTTATTTAATACACTTTTTGAATATTTTATTAGAAATTTCTATACATTTGCTCTGAAAGACTAAAATGTGTTTATTTTTATTTCATTAGCCCTTAATGTCTGAATCAGTGACTATTTTCACACAATTCTTGTCCACCAATTATCTAATGAACAGACAATTACAGCTTCCCTTTAATTGATGGCATATTTACATTCAGTGCACACAAACTCTTATATATATATAGAAATATATATTCAGAGGAAATATTTAGTCTTTTTTTTGCAGAAAATGTTATTTTGATTTGCATTTGAAATCCATATAATTATCTCATATAATGTCGAAACGATTTTAATCTCTAATTAATTGTCTAAAACAGTACTATATTTGTTTGACAGCACCGTCTGGTTGGGTACAGACACTATTGGCCGACGAGAACCTCATTATAGTTGCGGCGACAGCCGGTGCTGTTGTATTCCTATTGGCATCTAGCTTGGTTATTTTAGTAATTTGCGCGGCCAAAAGAAAATTGAAGGGATTAACCGGAATCAATGGCTTAGCCACAAGACATGGCCATATGGATGGCGGACAGAACTACTCTTCCACACAAGCCTTCAATAGATTTTCAGCGAACAGTTCTATGAATTCAGTTCAGAGCAGACAAAAGTCGGCGTCGTTTGCCTTAATTAATCAGTTGCCGATTCTCGAGGAAAGATCGATGTGAGTACTATACCAGAGACCCGAACAGAATAGAATAGAACATTATTCTGTGCGCATTTCTTACTACTTTTCCTAATTATTTATTGGAGAGAAAAACTATGTTTTATTGTTTGAGAACCACTAAATCACTAATAGTTTTGCATTACTTTTCTTCTGTTGACTATTATTTAGTTCATAGAATTCATTCCTTTTCTTAAGAAATTTATTTTTATTTGTTTTTCTCTTTTATTTCCGAAGAAATCGTCAAAATATTTCTCTTTTGTTATACTCATAATAATAAGCATTTTTCCAAGATGTTAGACAAAAGACAAAGTTTCCAAGAATCAAATCAATAGAGAATTATCAGCATTAATTCCTGAGCTCTGACTCAGAAATGCTTTTTATTCTGAGTAATTGTTTTTAAAATTTTTACACAATTTTTTAGACTTTTTTTTGAGCACTAAAGAGATTTGACTGTATTTTACAACTTTTTAATAGACCCGACGGCAGGTGTACTGCCCTTTCCATAAACGATATGGAGTGTACCAACTCTTTATGTACGCCAACACAGAAGTCACCGCTGATAAGTTCAGCGATGTCTCAATGCGTTCAGTTGTCTCAAACACAACCCGACGGAAGTCCACTTCTGTTATACAGCGATGAATATCACAGCGAAGACAACGAGGAGTCGCCCACACCTCTCACCTCATCGTCCGAATCGATTCAACACCATTTCTACGAAAGGCCTCACATTTATGGCAACCGAAGCCTACATAACATCCATTACAATATCCCTCCCCCGCGACCTCCTCCGCCACCTTTAATCTGTCCGACGCCTCCGCACAGAATAAGGCACTATAGTTACAGTTCGAGAGATAATTATGATTATCAAATCAGATAAAGGACTGGCATTGAATTCTATGATGGATTGGACGGCCATTACAGGGGAACAGACAAATGGATAGACCGATAAAAGTCATTATAATTAATATTTAATTTATTTAATGATATAATAGTTGGCATTCCTTTTGATATATAATTGAAAGATATATTTGAAAGGAGAGTAAAGACGACAATATTTGACACAAAAATTATTGTAAATTATTTATTAAATTATATTATATTAAGATTTTTATTATTAAATTTGAAGAATTGAAGGAAAAGTTTCTTATTTGTGATACATTTCATTGAAAAACGAATTTCAATAAACAAATTAATACTTAAATCAATTACAAACTGTAATTATTAAATCACTTGCAAATGTTCCAGTAATAAGTTGATCCCTTGGTTATTATATTGGACACTGGGACAAACGCTGTATAATTTTGTTGCTTGGTCAAAATATTCATTTAGTATTATTTTTATGTTCCAAAAAACTGTTTATTATTTTATTTAAGTATTTAATGAATTGAAATCAAATTCAAAGAATTGACTCATAAAAGGAGGACATCCTATGAAACATAAGAATTTTTAGGAACGGATTATTTTTCAAACAAAACTCTACCGACATATTTATCGAACTAAAGGGTGAGTGAAAGCTAAAGCATACTTTTTTTAAGGCAATTTAGTAGTGAATTGGCATCTTTTAAGCCTTTACTCAATGTTTGCTCAGCGCTAATGAATTTTACGGCTGAATACAAGAATTTTTTGCTCAGATAAAAACCAAGGGGAAAACTAAAATCGTGAACTGAAATCATTAACTGTAGCGAACAGACAACTATTCTGTGCTATACATAAGAGTTTGCCAACAAATAAGTAACTGATTTTTTTTCATGAAAAACATAATTTAATGCAAATTTTATATTATAATAATAGACAAAGTTTTTACTTAATCTGTTTTAATACTATTATTGTGTCTAAAAATTCATTCAATTTTTAGTATAAGTCTGTCATAAAAAGTCTTTTTTTTTGACAAACAATAGGCTTTGCCTTATTCTGTGCCTCATTAGTAATACATGTTTTATTTGGCCAATACTTCAAAAGAAGAGATATTTTTTTTTTATTTAACGCAAAATTAATATTAAAATTAATTTTTTAAAAACTTGTTTTCCATTTAAAAGGAGAACTGATTTTTATAGGAAAGGCTTTCCTCTCTTTCCCTCTCATTAGTGTCTAAACTAAGAATTTTTAATTAGAAATTTTTGTGAAAAAGTAAATAATTTACTTATCGATTGACTGACAATTCTATGGCGAGAAAATTATTCTGTGCTCTCAATTACGGGGGCGATTGCCTTCTCACTATAAGCTATAATATTATTCTGTGCTTATAATAAAGAATATTCTTTGTTAGATGAATAGACGACTGAACTCTGGCTTTGGATTTGTTTCGTATAATTTCATTAAACAGTATTTTGTTGGCGAAGAATATTCTGTTCTGAGAGCACAGGCTTTTCCTTTGGTATTGAGATCTGATTTTTCTAATTAAAACTAAACTATGAATTTTGTGGCGAACCCTCTCTTAGGAGAGAAAATTAACTTCAATTATAATAATGCGATCGATTAGACACAAGAGAGAGGACTCATAGATAGTGTGTGTGTCCACACATATCCATATAACAGCGGTTCCGATTGCTATCCGTTTTGTTCGGCACAGGACTATCGATCCGGTGAATGGAAAGACCTCTCAATAAAGATTTATATGTCGGCAATGAATGGCGAACGAAGTGTTGTGTGAAAAGGACTTCATAGGGATGTGTTCTGGTATTGAATGAGAGGCGAACTGAATAAAAGAAGAGTACGAATGAGGAAAGGCTACAGAAGTAGTAGAAGTTTTTCGGGCGACTTATTTATCATTGATAAGAGTGAGATAAGACGGCATTTGCCCTAAAATTAATACCCATATATTTTAAGGGACGCCACACATCTATTTATTGCCTCTACTTCTACACCAACTTTTTGATAAATAGCCGAATACCCTGGGCTTAAACCAATAGTTCGTGAATCCGATTCTCTCTCTCTCTCTCTCTCTCTCTCTCTCTCTCTCTCTCTCTCTCTCTCTCTCCCTCTCCCTCTCCCTCTCTCTTTCAGAATCTTAACAAACGATATGTGTTTCCCATTTGGATGAAGAAGTGGTAAAAGTAAAAAAGATGGGGTCAGCATAAAATCTTGGGAAATATTGATATATTCTTGCAATTTATTAAACATTGAAAAACATGTCAACCCTTTTGGCAATATAGCAAGGATCAAAATGAAATTCTGGTTACGTTGAGATATCCCTATGACTGACTCTCAATTATTTCTAATCTATGGGTCATTTATGAGCCAATGACTCAAATATTTTAGTCATTGGGCTTACAATCATAACCTGACACTGAGTCTAACCCTAAATTATAACCAATTGTTAGCCATAATTGTCTTCATATCTTATTATACCTTATGTGCGAACCCTGGACTTCAGTGGCGACGGTTTGAGTTTTACAACACTTTTCTATTTTATTTTATTCAACAAATTTGTAATAAAAGTATTTAGTCTTCAATTAGTTTAGAATAAAATTAATTTCATTATAAATTGTGTTGTGTTTGTGATATACTGTCCTGAGGTCTGTCACAATGTAATGGCTCTAATATAACGGTCAGAATAATAAAGGAAAAACAAAATCGTATCGATTGAGTCATTAAATGATAAAATTATTGTCCGATAAATTATTTGACGGAATATATATTCCGATAATTTACTCGAATCTTATATAATGTGAGTATAAATTGTCATCAATTTATTTGTCAAAAATTTTCATCCATTTTATTAATGGCTTCACTTTTGTTGATTATCTCTCACTTTGGAGAGACTATAGAAGAAGAGAAAAGTTTTCCTAATATTTTGCTTTGAAATCAATAATTTTATTCTTCAAAACAACAGTTTTTTTTCTGATAAATTATCGGAATTTCAGATAAGAAATACATAAATCATTTCCTGATTAATAGCGAGGAATAAATAAATTTTGTTTTTCACTATTTTTTTCAAAAAATTATAGTTTTATTTTGAAGAGAAGAACAAATTATTTGAATCTAAATGCATGGGATAACCA
Source organism: Galumnidae sp. Gr-Ori-00277 (assembly GCA_034700165.1). Classification (NCBI taxonomy): domain Eukaryota; kingdom Metazoa; phylum Arthropoda; class Arachnida; order Sarcoptiformes; family Galumnidae; species Galumnidae sp. Gr-Ori-00277. The sequence goes on from JAQIXI010000282.1 coordinate 22,148, forward strand.
ACGATGTTATGGGAGTCGCCACACTTTTTTAAAGAGCAAATTAACTTTTAATCTAGGTTATTTCAATGAATATGATTGAATTTATAAACTATAAATTATTTACAAAACTTTGTTTCTTAATTAAACTAGTAAAATAGTGTTAAAACGATTACCTTGGCGATCCCTTTAATGTTAAATTTTTATAAATCGATATCATTAAAGAGTCGCGCCTTTTGTATATGAAATTTCCATTATAATCTTGCTCCTTTTTTTTGTTCAACGATTGCTATGATTTGGCAAACAATGAATTATTATCGGAACAGAATAAAGTGTTGGCAGAATAGGAGGACTTAACTCATAATTTTAATTCGTGGCTCAAAATATATCAGTCATTAGAGTTATATGTGATCTCATTATTCGGACTTAGAGTTAGAGTTTGATTCAATGGTCGAGAAAATACTCAAATCAATAAGAATTATATGTTAGACCAATAATAATGATAACACACACACACATAGAATGGGAAAGAGAGAGGGGAACGGGATATGTGTTGAGTCAGAAGTATTTTTATGCCACCGAAAAATGCCATTAAATCTATTGGGAAATTCACACCAAAAATGAGATTAAAATAATTATAGATTTCTTCACTTCTTCTCAACCAATGATTTATACCGTTTTTACTCATTTTTATGTGAAATTCTTATGACTCGAATAAATCAATTATTATTTTATCTGTCATTCAATGGACAACCATTTCAAGGGATTGGCCTTAAAATGAGTTCTTTGCGTGGATTATATATAGTCAAGTGTTTGCTATAAATTTTCTAGTGGACTTAAACTAGGTCAATTTACTCTATGATTGATTAATAAACAAATTCTATAAGCATTTCGAAGCAAAATATTCTTGCTCATTTATATTCCCTAAATTCATCTATCTCAAATAATATCAAAATTTATAGAATACTTTATCTATTTAGTTAGCTTTGTCAAAGGCATTCCAAAAGTATAAAGAACCATGCATAAATTTGACAAGTATTATAGTATTAAATGGATTACCCATTGAGAATTGAGCTTGATAATATTGCATTGAATTTAGCACTGAATTGAGTTTATCTAAAAGTTTTGGTCAATAGAGAAGTTTAATATATAGGCAACTGATGACCACTTCCGCGGACTTATATGAGATTAAATGGTATTCAAAGTTTGAGTGATTTCTAACAAATTCTATTGAAATTCAATATTTGACTCAAAACTTATCGCTTATAAAACTGGACTCAAGTGGTGTTGTGTTTGAGATTTTTTTTTCTTTGAGTGCATATCTGTTGGACAGTACAACAGTGGGCTCTTCCAATAAATCATAAGTGAATTCTGATTGCAATCCGATTCACCAAAAAAAGACATCCCTTTCACTCTCTCCCCCCCACTCTTTCCCATACATCTAAACAGTGGACAGACATACGTTTTTATGCAGAAGATTAGAGAATAATATTGTGAATGATTTGAGCCATCGATGGATAGAAAGTGAAAAATATGTTCTCTTTTAAAAAAGTGTATTCCCTTCAGAGTTAACGTCTGTCCATATTTTGCTAGAATTCAATCAGAATTTTCTTTTAAGATATTTTCTGTTCGTTTAGTTTAAAAGCAAAACATTTCGTTTCCTAAGTTTTAAACTGAAGTTTTTTTTTCAAAAACTTTGATATATTTATTTCGAACTCAAATATATTTATTTCGATTTTGAAGCCTTCAGTGGTATTACTCTTTATTCTGTGCTATCGATCCTTCAATTGAGTATTAAATTTACAGAATTTCGAATCAATAAAAAAATATAGTCTTTTAGAATCAAAATATAATAACTTAATTTGATCTGGCAAATATACTAAGGCAATTTCACACTAATACTTAATTTGATAAGTAAACTTGCCAAGTTTAATTTTTTTTCAATTAAATTATAGCTTGAAAAGTTGAAAAAACAGTTTGATAATTAAGTTAACAAGGTAGAAAAACTTTAAAACTTTTAAGAAATTAACTCTTTTTTTGGGAACAAAATTCTTGACATAAGTATAAGTATCTCAAATAAAATTAGACAAGGATTGATATGTGTCCTTGTTAACTTTGAAAATCGTGAAACTCAGTCACAAATAAGTGTTGAAAAAATCATTTCAGACTTGAATTTCTTTGTATTTTTTTTGTTTGAATTCTTGTCTCTCGTATTAAAGTATCGATAAATTGCTTTTTCTGTTTACAAATCGTTTTGAAGACATTATATGAAAGACAATCTGTTTTAATGGCGTTTTCATGAGTTTTCCAATAATTCAGACTTCATGTGAAGTCTTGTGTTTTTTTCCCGTACGACTTCTGGACTTTACTTCTGAGCACAGAATATGTTTCCTTTGTGTCAAATAAATGATAGACTACTGGCGGAGAGAAAACGTTATACTTTTTTTTTGTTAGCCTTCGAGTGGCAAACATTTAATTCAAGAAGTCTTGTGTTTTGTGTATTGTGTCTATTCTTGACTTTTGGCAACTCTTCCTCCTAAGTATTGTCCAAATTCTTTAAGCGGACGATTAGACGGCTATTCTTTACTGACTATCCTCTGGAGACAATTGTCTTAAAGACTTCTTTTCCTAACTTTTGGGAAAAAGGAATAGCAGTTAATTCGAAAACTAGAGAATCAAATGCCAAACAAAAGTAAAGAAGTCTTTCCTTTTTTTTACTTCCGAACAAATGTTGACCAAAATCAGCAAGTTATAAAATATTCAGAATTGTCCTAGATCATTTTTCTATGTTTTAAAAATTGTTTTGAACAAATGATTAATTGGTTTTTATCCTCGAAAACTATTTTTATTTATTTTTCAAAGGATTAGGAATTTTATTGGAATTTCCAGGTATTTTCATTTAGAACCGGAACAATTTTAAATTATTAATGTCAGGATTATACTTTTGATTAATGATGCATGGTTATATTTGCTTTGTTTTATTCTATTTATAATAATAATAGTCTTGAAAAGTAGTTTATAATTTAGTAAGAGCTATGTTGAAAAAATAAAATTTCCCTGATAATAGAGTAAATTTATCAATGAAAATTCTAATAATGTAGATTTTGTTCTGTGAACAGAATATAATCTTAGGGTAGTTTTGATGGCAGAGCCCTTCCGTAATCACAATTAATATTTATTTGTAGTAAAGAATTATCGTTAATATAAGTCATTATTGTTGTGACAAAAGGCAAAAGTTTTTGTTGGGATTTGAGCCCACATTTATTTAGAGCACAGATATCAGTGACATTACAAATAGGAACAGACCTTCCAATGGATGCTTTCCAAAGTGATGCCCGGGATTCTCAATAAAACACTTTTTGTCTGTACGTCTGTTCCACTCAATGCTTCATTAGAGACAACTTTTCAAGTGATCCACAATTTTGTAAAAGTTTTTTGTCTTAACTCTTGTCTTCTCTGATGAGACAAAAAAAAGCAGTTAAACCCCAAAAGAAAAGAAGGATTTCTCTAAGAGTTGTGAAATAAAAAAAAAAGGTAACATATCTCCTCGTTTAGTTTAAGCTTGGTTTAAATTGAATAGATAGGACAAAATGCTCAGAACTAATAAAAAAGGAAAATAAAACAACAATTTAGTAAAGAAATGAGTGGAAAGTTTGACAAAAATTGAAAATTATTTGTTTAACGATACGTAACGATACCTAACCATCACTACTATCACCAGTTAAGTGATTCTTATGTCAAAAATATAAAACATTTCCAATTTTCTCCCTTTCCTTAACAATAAACAATTCTCTCTCTCTCTCTCTCTCTCTCTCTCTCTCTCTCCCTCTCTCTCCCTCCCTCCCCCTCCCTCTCTCTCTCATTCACTCACTCACTCACTCATATACAGAGCGATTGTTTGTATTCAAAAATCTTTGAATTTTTTATATTTTGAGGAAATGACCAAAACTTTCACTTTTATTGTCTATCATTTATTAAATTTGTTTTTCTACTCTTTTTTCATATCCTTGTGATCAGTGGTTAACAACTTATCGCTGAAAATGTGTTTAATTTTCTTATTTTCTTTATATAGTCTTTTGTGTATATCATTTGAAACAAAAAAGTTTTTATTTATGTTTTGTTTTGAGAATTGCTTTTTCTTTAGTCTCTGTTTTGAATATCATTTGTATTTTATGTTTTATTTGCAAAACGAGAACTACTTTCAAACTTAAGACAAAAAAAAGTTAAGAAAAAAAACATAAAACCCATTGAATTGAATTTAAAGGTTTGCTTTCAATACAAGTCTTTTGGATTTGATTTTTGTTTCTATTTTCGTATGGCTTTCATCAGAAATACTTTCCTTTGATTTCAATCCCCTTTTCGTGTGATATCATATATCAGAAGCACTTTGAAAGCACTTATATCTTAGATGTCTGTCCTCTTAAATGTATTGAATTTCTAATTAAAGTGTATCTCATTATAGAATTTGTATTTCCTTTGGATTTCTTAATATATTTCTTGTATTCTCTTATGTTATTCCACTACGAATTGAAACTTAAGATTTTCAGTGAAATTAAATGAAATGAAAATATATTTTATTCTTTTCTAAAACTTAAATCTCTTGTATTCTGAAGTCAAACAACAAAAGATAAACTTATCCTTCAATTTATGAAAAGTTCACATTTCATAAAACATTATGTTTTATATGATTTCTTTTGCAAAATAAGAGCCAATTTTCAAATCAAAGCAAATGAATACTCATTTCATATGACAGAAGAGACAAAAGTTTGTACCAAAAAAAAAAGTATATTCTATTCAAACAACTTTTGAGTGTCTATTGAAAGTGAAAATTAGATAAAAGCATTGCCTTTAAGATAAGAGTTGAGAAAAAATAAGTTAATAACAGTCCCGCTATTTAATGGGATAACCAAGACTTTACTAATTTCAAAATCAATATAATTGAACAAAATTTTTAGCTAGCATGTTTTGTAAACTTGATGAATTATTGAAGAGAATAAGAAAATGTATGAAAGTTTATTTATGGCCTGGCTATTTAATAAAATTTTCTATTTTTTATTAAATTAAGCTTGGTCATTCCAGCTCCAGATGCTAATCAAATGTGAATGCTTTTCAATAGAGGGGTATTTCCCGCTATGGCTTCGATTGTTGCGATATTTATTAAATTTAAAAATCATTGGATTTTGTTATACATTTCCAACAAATTGTATGTCGTTTTGAGTGTCGACTAATACTATAAAATTGGTTACAAAAGTCGTAAAAATCAATTCAATAGAGAATTTGTAATAACATAAACAGTTGAGCTTATGGTGTGCCGACTGATCCTTATGTATAAAAAGCATTATCAGATGATGAGATGGTCGGCCTCTCTTTGCCATTCACTCCAATTTAAGTGATGTCCCACTCAGTCATCTCTAAGCTATCAATTTTGTACACAATTTTTAAGGATTCGGCTCTCCGTCAATACATTACAATTGCAATACAACTCCGATGTCTGTCTGTCTGTCCTCTCATTGAATCTCGTGTTTCTCTACACTCATTCTGTGCTCTCACTTTTCTTTGAGCTCACCCTCACAGAGAAGAGAGGCATTGAGTGTTGGCTCATCAGAGTTCCCATTCGTTGCAATTCATGTCAAATGATTATTTGTACATCATTTTACTCTGTCTTCTCTTTCTATGTGAGCCATCCCTTTCCCTCTTACTCTCTGTTTGTATGTCAACAGCAGATCCATTCAGCTGTTAATCTGAACCTTCTTTTCATAAACTTTTGATACCATTTGCCGATGATATGAGTGTTAATGCCTTTAGTGATCATCAATAATAGCGACAACTTTTCATATTAAACATTATTATGTATATGTTGTGCGCACAGACCTCAGTGTCTGTT
>JAQIXI010000283.1:0-27984 GCA_034700165.1 Galumnidae sp. Gr-Ori-00277
TCCCTGTCCTCTCCTTTACTAGCAAAGAGAGTCTAAATTAGCCGTTAATATTCAAAGAAATATATTCCCGTTACTAGAAAAAGGCATCCCTGTCCCCTCCCGTTACTAATAAAGAGAATGTTCTATAGAAAGCCACAAACCTCCCTGTCCCCTCCATTACTAGCAAAGAGAGTAAGAATATCTCCATTACTAGCAAAAAAGTGAATATTACCCGTTAATCTCCGAAGAGGTAGTCCCCGTTGCTAGCAAAAAGCGGGGGGGGGAAAGACGATTCTATATACTACCTTTACAATGTAAATGTAGTGAAAAATTTTAAGGAAAAGGAAATAAGAATTTCATTAAAGAGAAGGGAAGGGAATCACTTTTAACTTGTAAATTCCTTTAAAATTTCCTTAAAACCTAATTTTAAGTTAAATTAGGTCCTAAAATAAATAAAAAATATAATGAATTTTTTTCATATCATTATTGCAGTCATAATTATGGCCGCAAAAAATATTAGTCATTTTAGTGATAATTCTTGTAAATCGATTTAATCAGACACAAACTATTGAATAATAAACTATTTGAACTTATAATAAACCAAAAAAGTTAAAAAAAAACTTATTAAACAAAGTGTGAGTTAATAAAATAAATGAATTTAACACTAATTAATTTTTTTAAGGGAATAAGGGATTTTCAAGGGAATCACTTAAAAATTTGAGCAAGGGAAGGGAAGGGAAGGGAATGCAAAATATTCCAAAAGGAACGGGAAGGAAATAGAAAATCTTAACTTTTTGCACTCTAGAGGAGCTCTGAACAGCTGACGCACTACTACTACGTTCTAATTCACTATTTTTTAAAACAAGTTAAGTGTTTTGGGCCCTTCATATGAATTATTTAATATCTTTATTGGAGAAAACATTGTCTGCCTATAAGTGATTTAGAAAATTCATAACTTGTTTGTAATGAAGATTGTGTTGGTATCGATTGGTTGCCATAATATTCTCGCTTTGTTTATGCTTTGGTTTTAATGATTGTATGAATGACTCAAATGGTCTCAAATGGTTGACTCAAAGCAACTCTTATTGTGATCTATTATTTGACAAATATTTCGATTATAAATCGTTTAAATCGAGTGATATTTATATTGAGTTATATAGAGTTAACCACAATTAGGGTTAGGCTTTAGTTTTGGTTAAAATTATATTATTGTTTGTGTTTAGCAGTAATTCATAGCATTAGTGATGATATGATTGATTCATACGATTAGTTGTGTTTCGTTTCAAACTATTACACAATTATTTGTGTAATTATAGCGAACACTGGCCTCGAGTACGGAATCGGACTCAGACTCGGGTGGAACGACACCACCGCCGAGGAAGAGACAGAGACAGAGTGATAGCACTGTCAGTGGCAACGCATCGACCACTTTGACGGCCGCAGACATCAGTAGCGCGTCATTAGCGGTGTTGAGCCAATCGACGCCTTCAGTCGAGTCGTTATCCCATTCGAGTCAGAGTTCATCGCATTCACTCTCAAACACAATCACTGCTAACATGCAATCAATAGCTAACGGTTCCAATGAAGACAAACAACTAAATGAGTCCAACAAAGAGACCAACTCTTCTAATGATACACATATTCAACAAAACGGTTCCACTTCTAATGGAATCGCTTTAAATGGTCTCAACCCTGACTTTAGAGACAATAATAATGTGTCGAACGGAACAAATTGTGGCGAATCAGACAATAAATTAGTGAATATAAAATCGCGAACCGATCAGGACATCATTCGACTCATTGGTCAACATTTAAGAGTTATGGGACTTAAGTAAGTGCTTTATTCCTTTCCTTATGCCTTATGCCAACTGCCTTCCCCTTATGCCTAACTATACCTCCACTGATGTTTACGTCCAAACTATTAAACAGTCGAACTGTTGATCAACTGATCCAAGAGTCGGGCTGTCGTTTAGACCATCCCTCGGCTGCTAAGTTTCAGACTTATGTAATGAACGGAGAGTGGACTCAGGTATAGACTCTATCCTTTCCCTATTAGTTTACAAATAGTTGTCTGAAAACTGGAATATAGGCCGAAACAGCGCTCTCTGACCTCAAATCACTTCTCGAAACATCGAAAGCTTTAACCGTAAGATTTGAAGTGATTTTCATTTGAGCTAAAACTCAGTGTTTTGTGAATAGAAAATGAAGTTCTTATTATTGGAACAAAAATATTTGGAACTCATCGAAGATTCAAAGCTTTTGGATGCACTTCAGTGTCTTCGCCACGAATTGACTCCTCTCAAGTACAACACAGAACGTGTACACGAACTGAGCAGGTATTCAATGTTTAACTGTCATTGAAGTTAAGGTCTTATCCGAAATAGTTTTTATTTTTACGCCTTTTATTCAATAAGTTTTTTCCAGTTTTTAATTATCGAAACATAATATCCTTGAAATATATAAAACATTTTGCAGTCATTCTTATTGTTAGCAAATGTGACACAAAAGTGGCCAAAAAACTAAACATTTTATCCATTTTTTAAGTGGTTTTCAGAGTGAAAGTATTACCACAAATCATAAGACAGGTTTTTTTGTTGTGCGCTTTCTTTCCTATCTATGCATTGGATTTAATTAGTTATTAACACTCATATGATTAGGGGTCGACTCAAACATATCATAGGATCTGAACATAATTTTTACGGAACTAAAAATGTTTTATACTTTAGACGCTTTTTATCTAATTTTCAATATTTTATCAGAAGATTCGCTAATATTTTAGTGAATTAGACTCTGACTAATCAGAAAAAGGCATAAAAAAGTTTACAATCGTCTGAATGTTTTAAAATTCACAGATTTATAAGTTTTGTTTCATTTCAATACTTTTATTTATTCGAAACTAAATTTAAAGTTAAATGTTTTGCCAATCATTTGATGCAATGATTAGAGAAAATGTAATAAAAATACTTTAAATTTTATGCCAAACAAAAGCACTTTTAATATTCAATGAAAACCCAATTTTAAACTTATTTCCAGAAAAGCAATCATTTTATTAAACAAAGCGTACAATAAATACATATTTTCAATGAAAAATGAATTTAAATATAAAAATTATAGACTTTTTTTTTGTCATTTTCTCAGATTTTATTGTGTTATCGCTCTTAAGATTGAAATCATAAGACTATAAATGATTACTAAATGTTTGGCATCCCTTTAGTGCCAACGTTTGCCTTCAGTTCAAATCTCTTTAATTATTTTGAATACTCTATGACTTAACACAAAGATAATCACTAATGATATACATGTATAATGAAATGTGTCTTAATGTTTCTTTATGTGTCTTAATGTGTCTAGATACATTATGTGCAATTCGTCAGATGAGCTCAGGTCGTTATCCAATTGGGAAGGAAAGGGTCTGCCCTCCAGAATAAAACTGATGGAAAAATTGCAGAGTAATCATAAAAATATTAATTTTTTTATTTAATTATTTTTTTATGAAATGAAAGCTTTTCTACCGCCGACTGTAATGCTTCCGCCGCGAAGACTCCGAACCCTTCTGTGCCAAGCAGTCGATCTCCAGAAAGAGCGCTGTCCTTATCATAATTTTACTATTGATAACGGACTCGATAGCGTCAATCTATTGGTTGACCACATCTGCAGTCGGTCTGTTTTTAATCATTTCCTCAAATTATTTGTTTCTAATTTTTGTTTACATATATTCAGCGATGATTTTCCAAACGAGTCAATACAAATAATAACAGATCATTGCGACGAAGTCTGGTTTTGTCGTTTCTCAAACGACGGCACAAAACTGGCCACTGGTTCTAAAGATAGTACTGTCATGATTTGGGACGTCGACCCCGTAATTCATTTCCAATAAATTTCTTAAATAATTATTCATTAAATTATTTGAATTTAGGATACTTTAAGACTTAAACATAGGCACACATTTGAAGGACATTCTTATGGAGTATCATATCTTGCGTGGAGTCCAGACGACACATATTTGATAGCCTGTGGGCCCGACGACTGCTCAGATCTCTGGGTTTGGAACGTTCAGGTCTGACATTGAATTTGTGTTCATTTCAACCACTTATTTGTTTAATTTATGGAAAGACTGGAGAACTCAGAGTCAAAGTGAGTCATTCACCAGAAGATAGTTTGACGACCTGTTCCTGGCATAAGGACGGAAAAAAGTTTGTCACCGGTGGTCAAAGGGGACAATTTTATCAATGCGTATGCTTTCAATTTTAATCTTTTGTTTTAAAATAATTTTCTTATTTTTTAGGACTTAGACGGAAATGTGATCGACACGTGGGAAGGCGTTCGAGTGCAATGTCTCTGCTTTCGTAAAGACGGCAAAACTGTTTTGGCCGCAGACACTCATCAGAGAATAAGAGGATATAATTTTGAAGACCTCTCAGACTTTAATTTGTAAATTATTGATCGAATGCTTTACTCAACACTTTTTGATTGATTTATTTGTTAGAATACGTGAAGACAATTCAATTATGTCCTTTACTTGTGACGATTCGGGTCGTTTAGCTCTCATTAACGTTGCCTCACAAGGAGTACATCTCTGGGATTTAGAAGACAAGGTTTTGCTCAGAAAATTCCAGGGCGTCACTCAGGGATATTACACAATCCATTCTTGTTTTGGAGGAGTCAATCAAGTATTCGTTGCGAGCGGTAGTGAAGGTATGCTTTCTTTTCTTTTTGAATCGAAATTTATTTCAATTGATTTCAGACAATAAAATATATATTTGGCACTTGAAAAGAGAGAAACCGATCGGCATTTTGACGGGTCATTCCCGAACAGTAAATTGTGTTTCGTGGAACCCTCGATACCCTCAACTGATAGCCAGTGCCTCAGATGATGCCACTGTAAGACTTTGGGGGCCGTCCACAGAAAGACCACAATCGTCAGCCACGTTCTCAATGACGTCTTCACCGAATGTAATGAGAGGAGTACAGGACTCAAATAGTTCGAGTCCCAGCACTTCAGCCAATGTTACGAAAGCATAATTCAGTGCCTCTACTCTTAAAACAATTATTGACTCAAAAAATAATTTCATTTTTTACTCATCTCTTCATAATAACGAGTCATTCGTTACGACAAACAAATGTCAGTTCCTGTCCATCGATTGAACGCTGTTTTGAGATCTGTTTTAAGGTTTAAGTAAAGACATTCAAATTTGAGAAATTAGAGGTCATTTCGAACGCTTTCTCTTTTGAACTATTAATGGACTTCTATTGGACTTCTAGTGGACTACTATTGGATTTCTAATGGACTTCTAGTGGACGTGTATTTCAATGTTTATCGAAAGAATTACGAATAGTTTTCCATTTGTTTTAAGGACTGCATTCATGAAAAAGTTATGATTTATTACAATTTATTGTTTTAATTGCCTTCGAATCGCATTCTTTTGCGTTGATTTAAAAAAAAGTGTATTTTTGTTGTTTTAAATAATATTTAATTATTTACGAATACATTTCTCCCATTTATTGACCGTAAGTTTTGCTCACATTTTTGTATAATTTTTGTGTTCAATGACTCGAATAATCAATTATGAGATCCGAAACTTTTATTTGAGTTATTGTCCGAAAATTTGCCACTAATTTATACCTCACTTCCAAAACACTAATTATTGTAATCATTAAAATTGAATGCAAATTATATTATCATTTAAATAAGTTATGCAAATAAATGCGATAAAAGACACAAATTATTTGTTTTTATCGATTTTTTTTTTGATTTTCTGCAAACCTTATCATAGATTTGAGAAATCATTTGTAAAGAAAAGAAATTTGTTTTTTTGTAGTTTTGTTGAATAGAATCACTGATTATTCCATTGAAAAAAAAGTTATTAAATTAATATTAAGATTAACATAAAGATTAACGATTAACGATTAACAAGGTAATATTTCAAGAAACAATTGTTGAAAACAATTCATTTAAATTAATACTTTATTTTGAAAATTTCAGAAAACAATTTTATTTAAACATTAAAATGAATTTAAATTTATTTGTAATTCTTATTATTTGTTTAATTCGTAAAATTATATTTAAGGTTATAATAGAAAGAATGTACGGCATTGTGTCAGCGGGAAATACATTTCAGTTTAACCATATTTTTTCAAAATCGTCTATAATTTCTATAATAGAGTTAATCTTAAAACTAACAATTATTTTGTTTCATAGAAATCATTTACATTTCGGGTGTTTTAACATAACTTCAGTTTTTATCTATAATTTTAAAACTCTTTAATTTACAAGTTTTGGATTAACAGAAAAAGAATCAATTTTTTTATAATATATATATATTATTATTATAGATATAAATCGCTGTATAATCGCTGTTCAAAATCTTAAATTTATATTATCTTCACTTATGTTAGAATTCAATTTTAAGTCCAACAAAAAAATCCAAAACAAACGATAAAATTGAGATTTTGTTTGAGAAGAAAACCCAAAAGTAAGGTATATATAGTGAAACCGTTAAGCAATTGATTGATATGATTGATAGAAATGATAGAAAAAACAAAAACAAAATAAATACTCAATTTATTTAAGACTCGATCACTGATTGTAAAGATATAAATATATATTTACATAAAAAGAGTCGAATTTTGCACAAAACAATTGTAAACAAGTTTTTATTTTTTTTCATTTTTTGCTTTTTAGCAGATCTTCAGTTTTATAAATAGTATTTTCAATCATTTTTTGCTTTTTTAAATACATTCAGATTTAATGGTTTTCTTTTGAATATAATTGGAATAATTCTATGAGTGCTGTACAGACATTAATAATTGAGACATAAATCCAGTGCTAAAGCAATACATTTCATTCATTTGAACATTTGTTTAATTTTTAATTTCGTTAAATAATTATTAAAATTCTATTTGAATTAAATATCGAAGTTATGGCTAATACTTGAGACTAGAGTTTGATTCAAAGAAAATAATAAAATTTAAACAAAACTTAACATAAGATAAGATAACAAAACTGATCCCATATTTCGATACAAATATTAATTAAAATCTGAAAAAGAATCTGAAAATTCTAACAAAAAAATAATTCAAATAATTCTACTTAAGTATTGCAGATGAGGTGCAAAACCACTATTAGGTGTCGACCACATTAAGCCTGACTGCAGATCAATCTATTGTTTCACTTAATTTGTCAAAAATAAAAGGAACCGCCATTTCATTGAATTTCATTGGATTATAGTTGAAAACACGTCTCGTAAATCATCTCTTCTTAATATTTAGCGCTTAATTAAATTTCATTTGATTTTGAGCTCACATTAATTCCTCTCATTTGTGGTCAAAATCAAGTATTAAAAAATTCAGTGAAAAGACAATAGAAATATTGAGAAACTGTTAAATGTATTAATAATTGGAATAATTCATTGACTGAGTCCTCAGTTGTCAACAAATCAGTAGAACTTCTCTGAAATGCATTTCATAACTGAATTTTGACCTCAAATTCAAATCACATTTTTTAGATTATATTTATATTAATATAATTTATATATCAATTGATATTTAAAAGTATATTTAAGTTAAGGCTTTAAAAGAGAGTTTTCATCGCATTTAGAGATTGAATTTGAATCAAATGAACTCAAATTAATCTCCAGATATATATTAATTGCATTTTGAAATTATTTGCAAATTCGAGAGTTTAAGAGTAAAAACAATTAGGAATTTCTTTTATTTGACGAAAATCCCTTTTTTTAGTTAATATTCAAAATAATACTTTTGAAGTCTTATTCAAATTAATTGAATTTCATTCAAAGGAAAGGCTGTTATGAGAATTTGTGCCATTAGTCCGACTTTGAGGGCAGAGTCAGTTCCGATCCACTAATTTCAAGATTATAATGATTTCACTCATAAGTGTTGTAATTCAATAGAATTTAAAGTAAACCAGAAATTAGAGGATAGGAATCAATCGATGGTTTAAAGTTTGAGTCGAAGTTTAAAAACAAATCGAAACAAATATATCGATACAATAAGTGACCAAACCTTCAAAAATGTTGATTAACTTCAATAAAGAGCTCAAACATTCTATCATATGATTGGCTAATATTTCAATCAAAAACTAAATATATTTTGATATTAAAAGTGAGACAAAATGGAAATCTGTTTCTGGAGTTTTTGGGATAATTCTTAGATCGAAATTTGATGGAAAAATACAAGATTTTAGCGATAAATACAATTATTTATGGAATCCAATAAAACAATGAATAATAAAAAGTGTTGAAAACAATAAAACCTTTTCCTCGAATTATATCAGAAATTGTCTTCAGTTTGAGTTCACTTTTTGGACGAAATAAAAGAAATGCTGTCCAAAGGTTTTAATGGCATTAATGATGTCTTGAATGATGAAATATTAACACAAACTTAAGAGAACTGTTGGCCCTCTCCTAAACGTCGACAACCATTTTCTTGTGAATATCTGTATTTCCTACGACCTGTGCATCGAAACAATAAGAAATTAATTATATTTATTTAAGAGAAAAGTTTCGAAGGACTCAAATATTGAAACAAAACATTTAAAAAAATATTCAGAATATATTATATGAGAACAGAATGAAGTGATAGAAACTCTTTAATTTAAAAATAGTAAAACAAAAATTAAAAACTTGGAAGTGTATTGTGCACAGAATAAAACCCATTCACTTAAGTAATGTTCAAATTTAATTAAATGAAGTACTAAATGAAAGAACAAAAGCCAACAAAACATTTAGTCTTTCATATTCTCAAAACTATTTGCAAATTAAGGTTTATTTCATCTTTTTTTTCAGTAATATTTCGGACAAAATTTGAATATTATGTCAATTCTATCATTAAATTTAAAAGTTTTTAATTGTGTCAAACAATTTATATTTAAATTTAAGATATTTATAAAAATGACTCATTTTCTCATTCATTTTCAACTAATTTATATTCGCTTTAAATTAAAAAAAAAATCAAAATTTTAAAACTAATTCTTTCCAAAATTCTAAACTAAAAAAATATAAAATTTGAACTCAATTTCATTGACTGAAAGTCTACTTTTGAGTTACTATTCTATTAGTTTTGTTTAAGCGATAAATGATTTGAAGGAAAAACAATTCAAAAAATAGAAAAGAAGACAAAAAGTAATATATTATTGAAATGAATTCTATTTTAGAACTGAAAATAGTGAAGACTTACAGAACAAAACTCTTCGAAAGAGATCTTTCCGTCTTCGTCTTTATCAGCGAAAACAATAGTTTTGTCTACGATTTGCTGCAATTGTGTGTCTTTAAGATTGTTTCCGACCATCATTTTCAGCACTTGAAAGAGTTCGCCGTTAGATATAAAGCCGTCGTTATCCATATCGTAGATACGAAATGCGACTATAATTTAGATTCAATCATAAAATGTCTGCAAATTATAAGAAATCATTTAAAAATGAGATGACTTACACCTGAGTTTTGATTCTTTGTCGCCCTTAACACTAAACTGAGAGACCCCTTGAATAAACTCTAAACAAATCATTTCTGGAAATTAATAATAATTTTTTATTTATTAAAACAATACCTTTAAAGTCGACCTCTCCGTTACGGTCGGTGTCGAAGATGTCGATAACGCGTTGAACTAAAGGGTTTTGTTGTAGTTCTGGTAAAGACATGAACTCGTCTACACTGAGTGATCCCGAGTTATCCAAATCTAATTTGCGGAAACGTTTTCCCAACCGTTTTATCTCATCCGCGTCGACTAAAATATATTCAAATCATTAACTAATCAGTGGTCCAAATGATAACCCAATTGATGGTCACTTCAATTTAGGTCTCAATTGGGGGTCGAATCAAATTCCAAATATACTTACAGTTTGAACACATTTCCATCGGAAGCGACGCTTCATTTCCCTAATTATTGCAAAAAATAGTCAAATAATATATAATTAAATCAAAATAATGAGTAAAACTTGAATTTCTTACCATTTTATTAGTTTTATTAGATTTTCAATTCAACACAAAATCACAAAAATTGCTATTTTTTTATTGAGTCACAAATGGTTTGTATTAAAAAAAATTAAATCACTTTTAATTTAAAACAATAATTGCAATTAAAATACTTAATTATTTGGCAAAAACTTATCCCAAATCAATGCAAATATGTATTAATCTATGGCTAAAAACAACATTAAATTTATGACTAAATTAGTGTTTCGTATAAATTGAGGTTAAAATCATATAAAAGTGGAATATTTGTCACTATTTCTCACTCACTCTCAGACTCTCATCACTTCAACCATAGCTTATAGACATCCCTCTCATAACCCACTAATACATTGATCTATAATTCAAAGTTTAGCCAAAGATTCACTAAAAATTAAAGAAATTTATTTTCAAATAATAAGATATAAAATTGTTTTCTCTTTTTATATTTGGGACCAATTTTTGATTTATATTCTTATTTTTAAAATAAGTTTTAAACTAATTTCTAGAATATTTTAATATAAATGTTGATCTCTAGTCTTGTAATACAATGGATGACTGCAGTCACAAGAGTTGGTCTTTCCTTTTAAATTCAATAATATATTAAAGTTTTCCTAACATTCCTTTTATGAAAATTTTCTTTTAAATAGTAGTGAAAACAATTGAAAATATCAAATAAGTAAAAGTTCTTCAATAGATTTGTGTTTAATATTTTTAAAATAAATTCTTAAAATAATTGAATTAATGAATAATATTCTGAAAATGGGATTTGACTGTAAGTTCATTAAAATCGATTGTCGATATTCTTTGGATGAATATTTCAATGTATTGGAACCGATATATCGATATATCGTTAGTTATATCACGTGTAACACAACTTCCGCTGAAATAAGTCTTTTGGTTGGAGTCGTCGACGGATTCGTTTCAGTTTCTGAATCCATTGGAAAATGTCATCAAATGTAAGACATTTCAACACATATTTCTTAATTGATTTTATTGATAATCACTTCAATAATGTCTAACGAATGGATTTTTACAGAAATTATACACTTATGGCAACAATTATCGGGCGTTTAAGGCACAGATCGCCAGTCAATACAGTGGAGTCTCTCTGGAAGTGGTGCCGGACTTCAAATTAGGTGAAACTAACGCACAGCCAAACTTTCTCCAGAAGTTTCCATTTGGAAAGGTTTGTATTGTCTAACACTTTGTTGTCAATTGATTTCTCTCTCAAAGACGGCTAATAAACAAATAAATTGTTTTAATCGTAAGACAAGAGAGAAATACTGAATAGATTTGGTCCTACTTTTCGACTCTTTTGTGAGTCGCGAAGATTTCATCAAATCTTACATTTGTTTTGTTTTAAACTAAATTTGTTTTCAAAATTAACTAAAATTAATAACTAATTTGTCTGATGACAGGTCCCGGCGTTAGACACAAAGGAGGGCTCTATTATTGAAAGCAATGCAATCGCTTATTATCTGTCAAACGAACAGTTGAGGGGAAAGACAGTCATCGATCAGTCGCTCGTTATTCAATGGATGAGTTTCGCTGATAACGAAATCCTTCCTCCGGCCTATACGTGGGTTTTGCCCGCTTTGGGTGCAATACAACCAAACAAGTCTGCGATCGAGCGCTCAAAGACTGACATTCAAAAGATTTTGAGTTATTTGAACGAACATCTGTTGAACCGAACCTTTTTGGTCGGCGAACGAATCACTTTAGCAGATATTGTCGTTTCCGTCAGTCTTTTACAACTTTATCAGTACGTAATGGAACCGTCTTTCCGTTCGGCCTTCACTAATGTCAATCGTTGGTTCAATACTCTTGTAAATCAGCCACAATTCAAGAAAGTGTTGGGAGAAGTAAAGCTTTGCGATAAAGCGATAACACCTGAAAGCGCTCGTAAGGCAGAAACCATTTTTTTCTTTCATTTTTTTATTTAATTCTCGTCTCTTATTATAATTTTAGCCAAAAAGGGTTCGGAAGGTTCCGCCAAAAAGGAAAAGAAAGAAAAGGCAGCGAAACCCGAAAAACCTAAAGAAACTAAAAAAGAACCAAAAGAAGAGGATTTGGGCGGAGACGAAGAGATGTCATTAGAACCCAAAGCTAAAGACCCCTTTGAAGTCTATCCTAAAGGGTATGATTTCACTTCTATTTGAATTGAAATTAATGTATAATTTTATCAGAAATTGGGTTATGGATGACTTTAAGAGATTTTATTCTAATAATCCGGAAGAGAAGTCTATTCCTTACTTTTGGGAAAAGTTTGATAAACAGAATTATTCGATTTGGTTCTGTGAATACAAATACGCCGACGAACTGACTCTTGTTTTCATGAGTTGTAATCTTATTTCGGGTAATTCTTTACTTTTTGTTACAAATTTTATGATTTAATTAAATATTTGAATACTTCCGAAGGAATGTTTCAAAGACTCGACAAAATGCGTAAAAACGCTTTCGGGTCAATGATTCTGTTCGGAGAAGACAATAAGAGCACAATTTCTGGTGTTTGGGTCTGGAAGGGACACGACTTGGCATTTACTCTATCGCCTGACTGGCAGGTAGACTATGAGTCATATGAATGGAAGAAATTAGATGCAGACGACCCCCAAACTAAAACTTTGGTTAAAGAGTACTTCTCGTGGGAGGGAGACTTCGGTGGAAAAAAATTTAATCAAGGCAAAATCTTTAAGTAAATTCTTATATTTTAATTAATATTTGATTCGAGCGCTGAATAAATTGAATTTTTGAAAATGTCCTAGAACTCATTCTTTCATTTGTAAACTCGATTTTATTAATAATTGGTTAAGTATTGCAGTATTGCTCTCAAAAGTATTTCAATTGCTTTTAAACTGTTTATGAAATTGTTATGAAGCGGTCAAATAATAGAACAGAACAGAACATATGGCCTTTTAATAAAGATTTAATCAATTTTTCATTAACTGAAAGGTGTGAACAACTGATAAAACTTTATAAACAAAGCAATCAATTTTGGAACCAATCGTTTGAACTCTATTTTCATCAAAAATAGAAAAATTTACCTCTAATTGAATATCGAGTTTCAGTCAAACATTAAATTAGAAATTATACTAATATTTGTTTTGTCAAACATTTAGTTATTTTAATTTTATTCTCATAATAATATTGTTAATAATAATAATAATAAATAATAATAATAATAGTGTCGAACACTTTGTTACTGAAACTAAATTAATATAAAGAATTGAGTGAAATATTGACCTCAAATTCATTTAAATACTTTTGTGACCAAATATTTTGTTTATTTGAAATGAAACGATTGAATAATTGTTACGAATTCGTCAAATAAATTGTGTTACCTATGATTAATGAAATGACCAAAAGTTGTAGAAAATGGTGACTAAAAGAGATGGTTATTAACCCTAAAAATTTAATTTTTTAAATGAATGTCTGCTCACTGTTTAAACTCAATTAATCTTTGAGTGAATTTTATTATCAAACTTTAATTACAAATAATAATAATCTTATATTTGATTGAATTGAAATTTTAAATATTTTGGAGTAATTTTAAAATGATTTCCGATTCAGAAAATGAAAAGAAATTCATTAATTGATTTAAATTTATGTTATTTAATGATAAAAAGAGGAATTTCTAAATCATTTGAAACAAACAATAATTGAAAGCAAACTATTGTATAACTCGTGATATAATTTATGTTAAAACAAGTTTTCAAATATTTGACTCTTTATTGACTTATTGTTGACTTTCATTATTATTTCGGTCCAATGAATCGGTTGCAGACTCTCTGAAAGTGTATTAAACGATATAATGAGAAAAATATATATAAAGAATATATTGAGTCATAAAATATAATTCCTTTGAGTTTGAGCTCATCATAAGAACAGAAAATATAGTCATATAATTAGTTAATAAAAGGCCAAAACTAAGCAAATATTTCCCTAACATTCCTAATATTGTCGACTCTTTTTAGTTAATTTGGGTAATCTTTTAAATTAGGGCCATAATCATCATCAAATCATCTCAGAATCATCCTGGTATCATCTTATAGTACTCTAAATCTTACAGATATTTATAACTTCACTTAAGAGGCTTATGATTCCCATAACACAAATATTCTTCATATTCTCATCTAATTTATTAATTCCTACAAATAATTACCTGATTTTTATCTAAAGAACAAACTTTACAAAACAACTAATAATAATTATCTTTATCATAAGTTATCATGGTAGTTTTCCTCTCATTTATTCAAATCAAATTTTGTTTTAGATTAATATATTAGAAAACTTTTGATTAAGTTATGAGATTAGAGGCCATAGATTTTGAGGGATAGTCTGATGGTCTGAAAGTCTGCGGCCCTTTATTCCAATTGCATTAAATTTCAATTTTGAACGAATCGAGAAAAGACAGGAATTTGCGATACGACTCAAGAGATCAACGGCTCAAAAGTGTTTACAATAGTAGTGATCCCTTATTCAATCTTCACATTAAATCTTTTTATTTAATTGAGTTTATTTACCGGAGACTACATTTCAAGAGATCGGTTCGACCCATAAAATAGCAGAGAAGTGCAATCGGTTGCTCCGAATTAAACGGATTCGGTTTTGACAGCTTATTGTTCGCCACATTTCCTGCAAATTAAAACTATCGTTCATTTATTATTCTTTTATATATTTTTATATATTAAATACTTTAAACCAATAATACCTAGAACATATCCTTTTATAACTTTAATATATTGTATTTAGATTTTGGAATAAATTATAAAATAACTCAAATGGAAGACAACATTAGATTTTTTAAATGGAGTTTTCACTCGAATTTTATATAATTATTTAAAAGAGTGAACCTCTAAAATGTTAAGCAATGCATCATTTTATCAACGAATCCCAAAACTATTTTGATTAAAATAATTGCAGGTTTACTCTATTTAACTTTTAAAGAGTTTAAAACCATAAAAAACGAAAGTTTACTGAAATTAATATAATTTCAATTCCATTGTTTTAATACATAATTAAAAATGAAGTAATTCTTGTGTTCGGAGAACAAAGTCTTAAACAGAATTTAAATTTGAAAAAAACAAATAAATACTAATAATTTCTGTCCACAAAAATTGCATCAAATTCTCTTTCCTTCCATTTAATGTTTGAGAAGAAAGCAGAGATCACTTTTTAATTGATTTCAATTTTATTTGTGCTGAAGAAGGACTCAGTTGTAGTGCGAAAGCTTCACAAATACCAAAATGTTAGTCATTTATAGGAATTGTGTGTCATTTGTGAGTCAAGACTTCATTTTTAATTATTGAAAGTTATTTCTGGAAAATACTTCAAATAAATGAAATATTTTGAAAAGAGTCGATGAAAACGTGTCTTCATTTTAGACTTAATTTAAACGACGAGTTGTTTATTGGTCTCAACTCAAGTGATTCAGTTGTGATTCAAAAGTTACTAAAATATTGTTTGTTGTTATCAAATGTTCGAAATATATTTGAAAATATTTTTTCTTTTGAAAATCGAATATTTTTCTAAATTGTCATCACTTTTGTGCTGTTTTGGAGTCTATAGGATAAAAGAAGTTGTGTCTCACCTATAAAAGTAATGCTGTCATCAGAATTGTCTCCAGCCATAAGTGGTGGCAAAACTGATCGGCGGCCATACCTCCCGTTTGGGTAAAATTTCTGTGCGGCTGATGTCTCAGTGATGAAGAACCCGAAGTGACACAAAACAATGACAGCAAACATTTGAAACATTATAACTGAGAGACCAATCGTTCGATTCGGTAAAACACTTGTATTTATAGCCATTCAGTCTTTTAATTGAAATATTCGTTAACCAATTCTTAAATTAAAAATATATAATATTTAGTAAAATTAATAAATTAATAAATTCTAACTTAAAGTTAATCAAATTTTTGAGATATTGTTTGTATTTTTAAATATTCCATCTAGGATAGATACAATGATAGACTATCAAGCCTTGTGGTCACAATTTCATATTAAACCTATACTATACTGTAAATTACAGCCCATACACTCTTTAACGATAAATCGTAAATTTGTGACATCTTTTTTACAACAAAATAATTTTAAAAATATAAACATGAAATTATTTCACCAATTTATATTAAAACCTAGGATGGCATATACCCCCTGAAACGTAAAATCGAAAAAACTCTGGGATTTTGAAAACCTTAATATTATGTCTATGGACAGGCACTATGTCTGTGAGGTTTTTAGCTTGAAAAATACCCACCCCCTCCTCGGAAATCTAGGTCTTTTTCTATGCTAGATTGAAACCTATATTAAAGTCCCTTGGTACATTTTTGTAATAAATGCAATATTTGTAGAAATATTTGTAAAAATTTCATTCATTAATAAATTTCAAAACATATAAAAAATATATTAAATTTTTGTTAAGGATTTCAGAGTTTTACAAATATAATACCAAATGATTTCTCAATTATTTTTGAGTTCAGAGACTAATTTAGTCTTTATTCTGAGTAAATCAACCTTATATTAGGGTATTTTTGTGGCACTTTTAGGGCACTTTATTTTTTATTCTCAAATATTATTACCAAGTTCATTTAAAAATTATACTCTTTAATAGTCTTTTGCATATATTAGATATTTCAACTTTCCTGCACTTTGTATCATGCTCAATTCTTTATGAATATGAATGACTCTTTACTTGCTCAAATGTTCAAGCGCAATATTTGAAAACTACCAGCCTAAATTATATATTAACGTAAATTTCATTATAACTTTTTTAAGAATTAATTATTTGCACAGAATAAAATTTAAGTTTGATTTTTAGCATGTTCACTTTTTAGAGATTAACTCTTAACTGAGAGAATTGAGAGAGACTTAACTTTTTACAAAAACTCTTTACAAATTCGTGAGATATAATTTGATGAAATATTTAGATCTTTAAAATTATTTTGTTCTTGTAAAAATGAAAAAATTATGACAAATTTGTGACTTACCGTCATTAAAGAAAATATTGTATATATTATTTGTTCTTGCTTAGTATAAGTTTTATAGTATTCAAGTATCAAAAATAAAATTAAATAACTTATAATTTGATAATTTCGATGATTTTTGCCATAAAATTAAAATATAAACTTAAGAAAGTATTGAAAGTAAATTCAAATCAAATTATATTTAAAAAGTGATTCATTTGCAAAAAAATAAGTGCTTTTATTTTAAATAATGATTTATGAACTTTTTTTGAATTATCTATGAAAAATTAATGTTATTTTGAAAATTAAATTATTTACTAAACTTTTTATCCATTGCTTTGAACATTAGAAAAGAAGTGAATTCGTGAGTGTTTTTACTTAAATTTATTCATAAATTCAATATTTTTATTGAATAAGAAATAACTGTTTGTGGGATAACTTTCTTACATTAAAAACTCTTATATTATTTTTCATTGAAAAGAGTTCTACAAAATTCATATATTATATGAATTTAAGAGTTAATAAAAAGTTTAGAGAAAAAAAAGGATTCTTTATATATATACAGAATATTTATAACCCGAAAATCATAACTCGAAGGAAAGGTTAGGGAAACTACAATCACATCTTTTGGACATCACTGCCATAAAATGGAGTTCTTTTTAAAAATATATTTTAAATATTTTATCTTCTCTTTACTAACAAATGATAATTGAACTTGTTACTTTTTTATGTGTGCAAATATTTTTTTTATATAATATTTTCAAAGGAAAAAAAACATATTTCGAAATGATTTATGAGTAGTGAAGACACACTTTTAGTTATTTAATATAAAGTTGAAACAAAAATTATCTTATTCATTTTACAAAAAATTGAATAGTTAATATATAAGTTCTCATAAGGTAAATTATGTGAGATAACAAGGTAATTTAATAATGATTTATTTGACATTTTATTTAGAGTTAACATGTTTTAACAACTGTTAATTTTCGGATTTTGTTAATTAAAATTTAAGATAAATTGAAAGACCAGTTTTTGGAGGCTATCATTTTTACTCTTAAATACTATTCATTTTAATGATAATTTAAAATAATACTCTTTAATAATCATTTATGCATTCAACATTCACCTTTCCCATACGTTGTATCAGGGTAAACTTTATAATATAAAGTTTATATTATAAAGAAAAAGTATGAATCAATGGATATGACCAGGGATATCCAAGGATTGCATTTTTGATTGCATTCTTGCTTTAGACTCGCGTGTAATTAATGTTTATTTGCTAGTTTAAAGTCTCTCATATATAAAAATAAACTAGTTTTACATATGCCCTGCATAAATTATGACTGCTAAGAATCGCGCTAATTTTAAAGTTGGATATCCCTGGATATGACTAACGTATAGAAAAATTAAATCCTTAATCACAACATTAAATCATAACAAATTTCTAATGTTTAACATTATTTCTGGGTATATTTTTTACTTGCTCAAATGTTCAAACTCTTTAAAAACTTATCTTTGAAAACAACTCCTAAATTAGAATCAATTTTTAAAAATTTAAATAAAGAATTGAAATATTTCTTCTATTTTAGACTTAACGCGATATTCAAATAGAGGACATCATTTGAAACAATTTGAATATCACTTTATATCTATAATACTAAATAGAGGCTAATTTCATTCCTGAGAGAATCAGGTAATTTGTTACACTAGAAATTTATGATAAGATGTGTTCACGTCTGCATTAGTATATATCGAAGTCATTTCAAAAATCATTTATTTGTTCAGGTAAATTGATTCTAATTAAATTTAGATATTATTACTATTATTCAAGGATGGCTAAAGGTGGGTATTCCGGAATACCCCACTAGGGTAGCAAAATACCCCCCCCCTAGAAAAGGAATTGATAGGCCCCAATTGATCCCCTATCGAAAAGAGGAGAAAACTCGAGAAAAAATTGCGACAAAATTTAGTGAAAAATCAGTAAAATAGTTGTAAATAATAAGAAAAACCAAAGAAAACTACAAAAACTGCGTAAAAATTGCAGTTTTGGGGCTTATTTTTCTTAAATTGTGGCGATAAAAGTCGTTTTTTGTCAATAATTCTTAGTTTTGTGCTTCAAAAGTGATAGAATATTACATTAAATACGATTGAATTATGCATTTATAACGAAAAACAACGGAATATGTATTTTATAGCGATTTTCAAAATACCCCACCCTTATACCCCCCGGACTCAGACCACAATACCCCCTAGCATCCCCTAGAGTCGAGACCTTTAGCCATCCCTGCTATTATTTTCTTCATATCTTGCAAAATTTTTACTAACATCATTAGTAAAGCATTCGGTTTTAGTTAAAATAAAAGGTAAAATAGTCACTATAATAGTTACTAAAACCACATAAAATAGTTATTTATTTTTCGATTATAATCTTATTTTCTTTAAATTTTTCATTAAAATAATTTTTTTTATATATAATTTCAATTAAGTATAATATAATTTTTGAAGTTTTCATCTCTAAAACTTAATTTGACGCTAAATAAGAGAAAAATTTTGATAAGAGTATCAAAAAATGGTCAAAAGGGAGACTATGTTGAAATACCCCTTGACATGAAAAAATCAGCAAAATACCAACATCGTATTTGAGAATCTTAACATTACGTCTATGGACAAGAACTAGATTTGTCGAGGTTTACTTAAAATACCCCTGATAACACTTGAATTCGACTAGTTTAGTATTGATAAAATATTCTAAAATTTACCTTTATTTAAAGCTAGGAATCACAATATTACCTTGCCTAATTTTACCGTAAGTAACATTAATATCCCTAAAATAATTTTACCAATTAATTTGATAGATCACAAGTTTTCTAAAAAGACCAAGATCATTTTAATTTTTTCTAAAATAGCGTTATTTTACTTTAAAAACAATAAATAGTTAATAAAATAGTTGTTAACCACTCAAATAGTTAATTACACCTAAAATAATTAAAATAGTTGAAATAAACTGGTCAAAAAATTGACCCTCAGTATGAGATAATCAACTTGCTTCTTCATATCTTTAACCACTAAAATAGTTGCAATAGTCATTTACGGACCCTCTAATCATTAGTATCACTTAAAAATAGGATTAAATAAAAAGTTTCATCAAGGTTGTTTTAAAATTAAATTAGTATCACTTACATTGAGATATCATTTTAATCGAATCTTTAAATTTCGGTTAAATTTTATTTAATTCAATTTATACTAAAATATTCATTTGATTTCAATATAGACTTCACTTAAAGGTCTTATTCATAGAATTGTCGGAATAATTGATTTGAGAGATAACTCACTTCTAATTATAAAAGTGTCAAAAAACAGTCAAAAACAGTTATTTAATCTCTTTTTCTATTATTATTAAATTTATTAAAATATTTTGCTTTTGTTTGAACTTAATTTCAATTGAAATAATAGATTAGAGATAAGATTTTAAACATTTAAATATTGTATAGTCTAAATCTTTGTTGAGCTTGATAAGTTTAGTCAATTCAAATTATCAAAATAAAATTCGTGACATTTGGCAAAACAAAAGAAATTTAATGTTTAGACTAATCTGAAAATAACACTCAATAGAGTTATAATTAATTGCAATAAATATATTTTTTAAGACTATTTTTTTGTGAAACAATTTTGGAGTCAAAAAGAAAAGAATTGAATTCAAAATTTATTGAAATTTCGTAGACTTTTATCAAATTTAGTGATTTTTTTGACTAAATTTTGATTATTTAACAGTTTTTTGACTCCAAAAATGTTTTATCGCTCAGATTTGTCTTTAAAAATCCAATTTAATAAGTGATCCAAATCTAAGTCTTATCCAACGATTGAAGATTTAATTCGAAAAAATTAATGTCAAAACTTTTGAATTTATTTAGGATTTATCAGATTTACTACAATTTAAGCAAATTATTTCTAAAAAAAACTCAGAATAAAGATGTCCAGAATATAGGCTTTCAATTTAAATTCTAAACAATGTTTTATTAGTTTATTACCTTAAAGTAAGGCTCTTTATCTTTTGTATTTTTCTGCTTAATTTTGAAACTAATTTTTCAAAAAACAAAGAAAAAATTGTCATTTGAATCGAACTTTTATTAACTTTAATTATTAACGAAATTAGTTCATTATTCAATAAAAACAATATCTACGGATATTTAGAAAATGTTATGTAATCTTATAATTACCAGGGGTCGAAATAATAGTCGATAACAGGTTCATAACTGTAACATAGGATTTATAATATGCCTAAGATTGAAAATGTTTTAAAGATCGTAATTCTTCAGGAATTAGACTATAATCAACCATAATGATTATTTATTAACAGGAAGTAGTCGATTAAAAAAATCATTTTAAAGAGTTTTTGAATATTTTTGAACAAAATTTTGTTAGATTTAATTTTTTCCATTCACATGAAGAGATCTTATTGTTTTAATATAAAATATAAGGAATACTTTTAAACTACAATTTCTAGTTTTAAATTTACTTTACTTTATTATTTAATTTTAATATTTAGGTAATTAAACTTTGTTTGTCAATTTATCTTCAAATTAATTAAATTAAGAACATTAATAAGTTCAAAACATTAAATTGATTTTTTATTACTGTAATTGACAACATTTTAGATTTTTATCGACTTTTATAGAGACTCATTGCTATAAAGTCTGCTGCAAACAACTATTTTTTCGACCTCTGATAATTACATACCAGAATAACTTAATTATTAAGTCTTAATAAATAAAAAAGTTAGTTATTATATAAATTAGTTCAGATTATGTATCAAGTAACAAGGTATTATTATAAATTTTGGAAAACATTTTTTTTAAATATTAAAAAAATCATTTTTATTTCATTCAAAAGATTATAATATAGAAAATAATTAATTATTTATAAACAGAATATATAAATAAAATCTAAGAAAATGATTAGAATTTTTTTTTATTCTTTAAAAAATCTTTAGAAAACATTCGCAAAGACTTACCTCAGATTCTTTGAAGAGATCAGAAAACAGGTCTTATCTGAAACTTTTCAAAACACAGAACAACTGAATGCAAAAATATTGAGTTTAAGTAAGTTTAAGGCAATTGTGAGCACATGAGCTGTTGGTCTGCGCTTCTGTCCATTTAATTGATTCGGTGTTCGGTAATACGTAGACATAACGACATCATTATTATGACAAAAGAGCGTAGGATAACATCAGATAAAATATTATTTACACCGTTTACCAAACTATAGGATCAACTTATGTTCAAATTATGTCAATAAATATGTTTGTGAAGCTCTCGACACAAATAATTACTCGATTTCTGTAATTCAGTTTCGCATATAATCTAAATCTTAATATTAAGACTTAATTTAATGTTCTTTCACTTCATTTCTGGCGAATATATCGATAAAAATTTGTTTTAATTTTCGCTTAAATTTTAATGAAAATCGTTTGAATCAAAAGAAGCATAAAATCTAAACTTTCATATATTCTGCGATTATTAAAAGAATTAGATATTCTTTAAATTAAGCCTTTGATTGCGTAAACTTCTCTTATATGAAAAATAATATTCACGGGAGGACTCAAAATCATTATTTTTATGAAAATAATCTCTTTATTTGCAATAGAAATGAATTGCAGTTTATTCGACAAATTCTTAATATTCTCATTAATATAATGACTGTCTTTTGAGTGAAATTCCGTTGAGAGTATTAAAGGTCTATCGATAGCACTGAGGAAAGCGATCCTTAATCTGAAGTCAATCTGAAGTCAATCTGATGTCAATCGGCATCCAATCCAAGTCTAAGAGAGAATTTCAAACATTAAATGTTTCTCTTATTTCATCCCAAATATAATTTCGAAAAAATGATGCCTTAAGTAAGAGGTTTTCTCTAATGACATCTTTAATAATATCTTAGAAAAAACATATGAAAAAATATGCTTAAAATATAAACATGGACAATTTCAAAAATTGAACTTTAAAGAATTGCTTTCTTTAAATAAAAGCCAATCTATAATTACTAACTTATGATATATACATGTTGTAAATGGTGAGCAAAACTAGGCAAGATTAGTTACATAATATTCTACATCATTTAGTGTACATCAAATGAAGAAATATGTTTCAAATGATAACAATTGTTTGCAATAAATTTTGAAGAATTTCTCTTTTTATCAATAATTCTATCAGTCATTCAGTCATTTGTTTGAATCAATTTAATAATAATGTCTTTCGTTTCTATTTTTGAAAAATGTTTGCATTCATTGAAGTTAACGACGACTCAAACTTTATAAACTATCAGTTCTTTTATGACAAACAAATTCTTATCGAAATCTCATTAATTTTAGTTATATTTTTAGAAAAATTTTCTTATAAAATGTGAAACTTTTGAAATTTTATATTATTTCTTAAATTTTCTAATTCTTATGTAAACTGCGTTTAAATAGTTTAAAAACTTAATATTATTTATTATTTGACAAAAAAAAAGAAAATAATAATTTTAAGTTATAATTCATTTTTTATTTTTTAAAATACGTCTCATATCTTCTTTTGCCTAATATTACGAGGATTTGATTTTTTAAATTTAGACATTAATATGAAATTCACAAAACTTTTGGTCAAATAATTCATTTTCTTTAAAAGTTTGAATTACTTTAATAAAGAAGTCATAAAAATTATTTTCTGCTTTATATGAAAATATAAGATAAATGCACTCATATTTTGGAGAATTTAATCGATTTGTTTAACTAAAATAATTTTTTTCAATAATTAAATCAATTGATATCTAAAATTGTTTCGAAAAATTAAATATTTTTTTGTTAATTTATTTTCAATTCTTTTAGTTTTATTTAATTCATTCAATGTTTGAGTTATCGGTGCTATCATTGATTGAAAATTAGTTCAAATATTCTGTCGATTAAGAACTTCCAATCAATACTCATATAAAATAAATTTTATCTTGCTTCATTTACAAACATTATAATGTCTTAATTGAATTTGGATAAAAAGATCTTCACTTATTGTGTAAAAATTATGACAATATTATAAATGATTAACTGAATATTTTATTAATTAAATGTTGTTTTTGGTTATATCTTCATCAGAATATCATATCTTAACCTTTAAGACTTAAGTTAAAATATATTTGAATAAAATATGACTGAATTTTATTTAGTTTTAAACCATTAATGAGTAATAGATTACTTCAAACTTAAAAAACATGAATATAATTGTATATTCTGTCCGTTAAAAGCAAACACTCTTTTAAACTACAATATTCTTGACTACATTTGACACTGACATTGACACACATTGTAGTGTTTGAGACACTTTAAGAAAATTCATTGATTTATATTCATTTTAAATGCATTCAATATTATGTTTTAAAAGACAAACTATTCATTCAAAAATGTTTTCAATACAAAATAAATGAGTTTTTTTGTTGAAAATTATTTGCTTTCAAATCAATTAAATTAAAAATGTTTTATAAGTGAAATGAGTGAAACGTTGACCACTGCTATCATTTTGTGCTATTGTTGGGTCTCAACTGTAAGTCATTGGTCACACATATTGTGAAGGTATGTGACATACCGTATGACATACCGTATGTCATTAATTAATTAATAATTATTTTAATTATTTTTAAAATCATGCTTGAGCATTTTTTTTTGAGCATTTGAGAAATTAAAAGGTATATCCAGAAATAATATTGAGAATTAGAAATTATTGTGCCTAGAATAAAAATCTAACAAATTTATAAATAATTGTTTGCATTTTTAAAGACATTGATATCAATAATATATACCAATTATTGGTCGGTATTTTTTCGTTATATCATTTATAATAGAAAATTGATCATCATAAACAACATGTAAATTCAACTTAGGAAAGTTGAAATATTTTAATCAGGTATGGCAAATAGGGGTATTTCAAAATACCCCCTGGAGCCGAAAAATTGGCAAAATATCCCCTTAGGATTTTGAAAACTTAACATTACGGCTAAGGACAGGCACTAGATCTGTTGAGGTTTTTAGCTTCCAGGGGTATACCGCACCTGGAGATCGAGGTCTTTTGCCATGTCTGATTTAATATATTTGATTATAATTTATAAATTATTATTAAGCGGTATAATTTTAAAATGAACTTGGTAATAGTGTTTAAGAAGGAAAAGTGTTTAGTGTTTAAAGGATACTAAAAGTGTCCCTTTTATAGGTATACTTTTAGTATCCTTTTTTTCTATACAAAAGTATCGCTGATCTTGATACAATTTAGGAATATTTACTATTAAACATATCGTATGGGATAACGGAATTTCATTAAAAGAAAATCTAATTTTAAATTTTCTCATCAATATTGGCCATGGTCATTGTCTTGCTAAAGTTTAATTTTGTCTTACTTTTGTAAGTTTTTAAAAAGAATCTTTCAAAGACCATTTTTGACCATGGTCCATAGGTTTCAAAATAGTCATAAAATAGTCGGACTTTTAGATTTCATATTCGAAATTTTAAGTCTTAAAGAGTTTAAGCAAGGTTCTCTTTGAGATTTGTTAGGTATACTGAAATTATTATTAAAGTGAATACTTTCTAAACGAAAACCTTGGTAATTTGAGAATGAAAATTCTAAGGGTAACAATGAATATAAACCTGAATATCCACATTAGTATTGATAATAAATCATAAAATTGGCATGCTAAATTCTTATTAATTAGTTTCTATATTAAATAGATAATTTTAGTCAAATTTAAGTGAATACCACTGACTCTCTATCTTTCAATTATTTTTAACGAATTTTTATTTAGTTTTTATAAATTGTTTAAAAGAGTTTTTAAGAAAAAAACATTTATTTAATAATTGATTGATATTTAATACAATAATAGTGTCATTATTTTAATACTTGAAAACCAATGATTTGTATAATTTAAGTGATAAATAAGCGATTATTTGGTAATAAATTAGTAATAATAATAATAATTATAATAATAATAATAATAATAATAATAATAATAATAATACTGAAGCTTTGATTTGAGTGGAATTAAGAGAAAAATCACATAAAATCATAATTTAGTTGAAGACAAGACATGATATGATAACGAATGCAAATATAAAATAATTTAAAGCAATAAATGATTCGAAATTTTAAGAAATAAAAAAAAGATGAATTCAATCAAAGTTTTGTTTAGCCGTCAATTCCTGCAAAAGTCTTAAATCACTTTTCTCTTCAGTTTTAGAGCTGTGAGCGATGCTATCATTTCTTTCATTAATTTCTTCGTTTTCGGTCAAACGATTGAATTCAATTTCTTCAGACATGGCGTCGATATTCGTTCCGAGCTTTAATCGAAGCAATTATTTCAATGATTTGTTTTCAATTTATTTGAGATAAATATATTCAAAGAAAATTCAAAAGTTTAACAAAAGTTAAAATAAGTTAATCGTTAAGAAATATTCTGAAGAAATCAATTGTTTCGAAGGGTTTAAGACATTTCTGATTCTCCACTTTTCTTAATCATTGTCTTGAAGAACAAATTTCGGAGAAATGATAGTATTTTACTCATTTTACTCACTTCTTTATGAGAGGGCGCGTAAAGAATCAATAAAGTTATGACATAACAATTCCAAAGAGCATAAACTGTAGTAAACATCGCACTCGTCCACTGAAGAGGTGTTATCGCCGTCTCGTCCTCCCAATGCCATTGATCTTCAGATACCTATTTTAAGAATTGAATCAATTATTTGCAAAAATTCAAATCACGACTTCGTTCCATAAACTCTTAAATAAAATTTGATTCCGTCTTAAATCAAAAACTTAATATTTATTGAAAATTGTAATAAATTACCTGTCCCATAATATATGCAATTACAGTGGCAGCGGCACAGACCAAAGTTGCCAACAATAGAAATCTAAATCGATAAATTATGCCCTGATATAAGAGCCGACGAGTCGACGACATCGACGGAAGACTCGACTGTTTAGTCGAAATGTTTCGAAATGCGAGCCTTCAGTTAAAATCAGTTAAAATGAGAAATAAAAATATTTGAACAAAAGACTCACCAAATGTGATAACACAAGAAAGTGAAATAACCCGTCGAAGAGATGACTGCAGTCACTATAAATATTAAAGCAAAACGAGAGTCCACTTCCCAAATGGTGAAGAAGGGGTCAATCCATTGAATGCCTCTTTCACTCAAATCGAATATAAAAAGTGCGATATAAGCGATGAGAACTACACTCAATTGCTTATAATAAGACGAAAGACGAGACCTATGGATTCCATCCTTTTTTCAAAAAACAATTTGAAAATCTATTCATTGATTAAAATGAATAAATAGATACCAAAAGGTGTTCCCCCGTAAATATAATCCAAAAGGAGAGAAGAGCGCAATGGAAGAGACCTTGTCTTAAGTCACATAAGAAAGACATAAACTCTAAATCAAACCATAAACTTAAGAATTCGATGGGAATATTTAATTGTGTCAGAGCACATCCCAACACAATAAGAGTCTTTTCCAAAAGTGTTGACTCGCGATGCAATTGTCTCAAACGTTTTGAGAACCAAATTAATGTCAATAAAGTCATGAAAGTGAACAAAGTCTTCATATACAGCCATATCTTAGTAAAGCCTCCGTTTTGATGAATAGCTACTAATGACAGGTCTGACAGACGTCCGAAGTGATCCGAAACCTCTGAATACCAATTAAGACAAATATTAAAATAAGAAATGATTTGAGAAATGATAACAAACCGTTAGTTAAGAAATTCAGATTAATTAAGTAATAGTCGTAATAAAGGGACTGTAATTCGAAGAGTTGTATCAAATCGCAGTCATATTTATATCCGTGTCTTCTCTGAAAGCAAACCATTGAAAACAATTTGAAATAAATGGTTAAAACAAACCTTATTAGCTTCGAGGGTACAGGAAATGGTTCGCTCAACACTTTCTTTTTGTGCGTAAATTTTCCAATTTTTGTCTCCAATATTACGAACCCCTAAACGTATTCTCATTTTGACCGTTGAATTGATCCGATCGTCTTCTTTGGGGTTTATATGAGAGGAAACTCTACTG
>JAQIXI010000284.1:0-27981 GCA_034700165.1 Galumnidae sp. Gr-Ori-00277
TTTTAATAATAAAGAGATAGAAAATGTCGAGTCCTTCGACTTCACCGAACACTTCAGTATCCAATCCTTTAAGAGATCCAAA
This sequence comes from Galumnidae sp. Gr-Ori-00277, assembly GCA_034700165.1. Classification (NCBI taxonomy): domain Eukaryota; kingdom Metazoa; phylum Arthropoda; class Arachnida; order Sarcoptiformes; family Galumnidae; species Galumnidae sp. Gr-Ori-00277. Next base: position 83 of record JAQIXI010000284.1, read on the forward strand.
CAAAATTGAAGTGGAATTAGATGACGGCTATACCTTTGATTGTGATATTGAGACTCTTCGGGTGTCTTCAGTGTTGAAAAGCAAAATCGATAAAAAGAATGAAAGAGATAATGAACCCATAAAAGTTCCTGGTATCGATCACGACACTTTCCAACGCGTTTTTTGGTGGCTCGAAAACCATCGACAGGACAAAGACATGACTGAAGGGGACATTTTTAGTGAAAGGCTGGACGCGTGGGAGCGCTGTTTCTTCAATACATCTGTGGATAATGTGCTAAAGTGTGTCAGTGCCGCCGACTCTCTCAAAATTCATCGCCTTTTGTTTCACGGAACCAACAAATTGGCGGAAGTTATCCATGACAATTTTAGCGAAGAGAATCCGGTTCGAGCCATCAGAGATGCCTTTCATATAACAGAACCGCAACCCAATAGTCTTCAGAACAAACGCGACGAAGAAATCAGTAAAATGTTTGTATTCGAAGGAAATTCCCGAAAAGAGAAGCGATCGAAAATCGATGTCCTCGAAGTGGAAGCGACTCATTTACCACCTAGGAAACTTGAGTGTCCTCCAGATCTTCGAGAAGACGACTGACCACTAACTGATTCTAACAAAATTGTTATCAAAGTTTTAGTTTTGAAACATTAATTCATTTAATTAAAAAATATTCGATTTTTTCTTTAAAAATCTCATAAAAAGTGATTTTATTTAAAACTAAATTAAAAATTTTATAAAAACTAATAAAAAGTTCGAAAATTAAGTGAATAAAAATTTGTGTGAAGTTAAGAGTTTAAACAAATACCACATTTAAGAAGTATTGCCTCTCTTTCAGACAAATTGACGAAAAGGTTTACTTCAAACCTAATATCTTTTAAAAAATTATTTAATTTAAAAAATGAGAATTTTATAAATAAAATAAAATGATTTAAACAAAAAATATTAATAATTTTAAGATAAGCTCACAATTTATGTAATTTTATATATACTTTAAAACAGTGGGTTATTCTTAAGAGTTATTCTTTTATTTTTACTTTTAGTTATGTTTTAATTTAAATATTTTTTCAAAAGATACAGTTGAAGATCGTTATGGTAAACGACCATTATGGTCAACAAACCAATAGAGTTAATCATTTATAAATCACCAAGCACAAACAATAGTTTATTATATGATCGATATGGCGAACACTAGTAACCACTAGCGTCAACTAAATCTTCATCCCCGGCCTGGTTCACGCTAACGATTTTGAACAAACTGTACTTTTCGGGATAAACTGTATTTGTTTTGAAGTAAAATCCGAAAAGGGAATCCCTTCCCTTTAAGGGAATAAGGGATTCCCTTTCCCTTAAAGGGGATTTTAAGGGAAAAGGAATGATAATTTTCATTAAAGGGAAGGGAAGGGAATCCCTTTTAATTTTACATTCCCTTAAAATTCTCTTAAAACAGAATTTCAAACTCAAATAAAGCGTAAATAAAAAATTTGGTGAATTTCTTTCCTATAATTCTTTGATTATTAAAAAATGGTCACAAAAATGAAAAACTAATTTAGTTATAATTGTGGACTCTATTCAGTCAGATATTAGTGATAATAAACTAAAAATGTGTTAATATATATTAAACAAAGTGTGAGTTGACTAAAATAAATCCATTTTTATACTAATTAATAATTTTAAAGGAATAAGGGATTTTTAAGGCATTCCCTTAAAAAAATTTATCAAGGGAAGGGAATGCAAAATATTCTTAAAGGGAAGAGAAGGGAATACGAAATCTCAACTATTTCTAGTTTGAAGTAAACTTTTTCGTCAATTGTCTGAAAGAGAGGCAATACTTCTTAAATTTGTTAAATTAAACATTTTTTAATTGAATTAAATAAATAATTTTGAATACAACCTTTGGTCCGGAAATCGACTCAAAATCAGAGATATTATTTGATGTTAAATACAAATTAAATTATTAAGTTTTTAATTATTATTTCTCTTCTTTAAGGTTTAGACACAAATTAATTGATTTTAAATCAATGATTTGTTTTTTCTTTTAACTGATATAAAGAACAGTGTATCTAAAAAAGTGTTAATCTGTGGGTATATTCAAAGACAACTAAATATTATTCACTTTTCATTTAAATTTAAAAAATCCTTTTAATAACAATAAAACCAATAGTAATGAAGTGTCGGATTTCTCCAATAAAACTTAATTTACAAAACATTAGAAATGACCAAAAGAGAGGGTTTTGGTCTCAACTCCCCTCAAATCGAAATCTCTGACCATTTCTGCATAATATTGTCTCAAGAGTTGATTGAATGTCATTTTCATAGTATTTTCTGTCGAATCAAATAATGAGTCATTTATTAATGATTTTTCATTTATTAAAATTGTTTGTCGTCTCTAAACTCAAGTCCTTATAATATATTAAAAATTGCATCGAAGACATGGAATTTCATAAATGAACTCTTAATGAACTCTTATATCAATGAATTGAATCGTTTTAAGTTAAAGTTTAGGGAATTTACATTTTACTTTTGATTAAACTTATACTTTTATATTATATATTTTCAATGGATTTTCTTATTATTTTTAATCCCAGATAACTATTTTGGTCACTATTTTGGCCATTTAAAGCTCCCAATTCACTACCGATTTGAGAAGTTTTAACTCCCGATACTTCTCATCTCTAGTTATAATTATATAGACTTAAAACAAGGATGCATTCAGGAATATTCCACTGGAAAGAAAAATTCGGCAAAATGATCCCCTTGAAAAATGTTGAAAATTTTTTTAAATATAACATATTAGATCTTATCTTGGTGTTTTCTCTTATAAATCCATAGAATCCAATCATATTCACCAAATTTATATAGACTTACACTTAATTGTATACAAAGAGTTTGGTTTATAAGTTCATAAGAGCCGAGACTTTACAAAACCGGAGTTTCTAAAAGTGAGAATATTTTTAACATTATCTCTATGGAAGTGGTTATGAAATTTTAGCCTAAGTTTATAAAACTGATCGATCAAAAGTGTATTATATTTAAAAAATAAGCAAATACCCCCTATTTTGTGCACCCCTGGAGTGAAGAACTTTAGCCATCCATTACTTAAAATTATCCATAGATTTATAGTTGGAAATGAAAAAATAGATTTGAAATCAGTTTTGAAAAATTAATTTAATGTTCGATTGTTTACAAAAATATCTTTCTTTACATTAATTTTGATATTTTGGTAAAAATCGTTAAAAAGAAATTTATTTTCTGTACAAAAGGTCTAAAAATGTTATATTAATTTAGAAACAAAATGTTTAGGAATAGAATCGGCCAAACCGTTGGTCACTACCAGTAAATGCTATTAGTTTTCCTCAATTGAAAGTTCTTAAGAAACGGATTGGAAAGTTGTTGATCACCTTGCTTATTCTTATTATTATTATTATCATTAATATTATTATTTTCTTCTTTTATGTCATTCTCTTTGAAGTTTTTAAATTTAATTTCTTGTAATTGTTTTTCATTATTATTATTATTACTTTTATTGTTATTATTATTCTTAGAATTCGTTGTATTTATAATTGTCTTCGAATTGTGAATCGGTTTATGTTTTGAAATATCCTCTGATTTGGTGTCGAAGCCATCAGAGCCTGTCTTTACTCTATTTTAAATAAAAACAATAATTAAAGTAATGAAAGAAATTAAGAAATAAAAATAAAAATAAAAATTTCTTTTCAATCGTTTATAAGTGAAAGCATTTATATTTTAGTCATTAATTTTTAACTAAAAAAAGTAGCGATAATTAAATTTTTTTAGTGTTAAACAAAATAATTTAAAATATTTATCTTGGTTATATTAGTTTTTCCAATTAAAGCTTAATTACTTCATATATTTAGGACTGTTTGTGTAAATTTCTTCCTTCTTTTTAAGCAATTTCTTCCACTCAGGGATAGCATTAGCCCTCTTTTCCTCAATTTCTCGAACGACCTGTTCTTCTGCCTCTTTCTTTGCTTTTTCCGACGCTTTTTTGGCCAACATTTGTCTCTTCCAGAGGGGAATCGGCACTCCTTTGGGGTCTATTTCCGGTATTTTGTCGATAAAGCATTCAATAGAATAAGTGTTCGCTATTTCTGCCATTTTCTCCTTTACCTAAAAAAGAATAATATATCCAAAGATTAGTTACGCTTAGTTTATGAAGTGGCAAGGTCATTTCGGAACATATCATTATCTAATTCTATTTAAGTTCAATAGAATTCGATAATAAGAGTTTTTACGAACTCTACTCGAATATTATCGGAATAATAGTGATTAACCAAAACTGACCTCATTTTTGCCCTTTTTCTGTTCCTTCACTTTTTTAATTCCGTCCAAATCTTTCGTTGCCTTTAATTCTGCGATTAAATCATTTTTTGTCAAAAGAATTGATCTCTCGTTTGGATTCGGTTTTTCTGTTTTCTTTAACAAAACTTTTTGGAGCTCTTCTTTTGTGACACTAAAAGTAACGCTCGAAATGGTAGACATCGGAGAGAGCGGAGTCTTTGTTCCGATTGTGGTCTCACTCTTAGCAACAGATTTCACTTCACTTACATTAGAATCAGATCCGTAAACATCAGTTGCTGTCGAAATGATGTCGTCGTCGTCTTCATTGTCGCTGTTATCGGAAATTCCTTTAATGCTTTCGTAGTCATTATTCACATATAAGTGGTTCTCAGAAACACTTCTTTGTATTTTTCGTTCGACGCCATAGTATTTGTTTTCGCGTAAATATCCATATTTAGGAACAGGAAATGCGGAGACTGTTCTGTTCGCCACATTTTTTAAATATTCTGACGGACGTATATTTGTGTCGCTGTCCGGCGGCGATAAAAATTGGGGCGGAATAAAAGGCAGAGCCGGGAGTTTACCCTTTTTGCCCGAAAACTTTTCGTATCGGTTTGTCCTATCATTTCCTTCCGATGTGTTATCGATTTGTGACTTTTTAAACGAATCTTCATTTGTTGAAATATAAGGCGAATGTAGTGGTGGTGGCGGAGGAGGTGGGGGCGGAGGCGGAGGAGCGCCAACCGTTGAACTGTTATTTGGCTGTGAATTGTGTTCTAATTCTGTTTTTGTTCGCTGAGAATCAGTTTCTTTAATTATTCTGTCCTTTTCTAATGATTTTTTAGTTTCAAACAATACTGTTTTGCTTGAATTGTCTTCACATTCTTCTATTCCTTCTTCAGCGTCTTCTCTACAAAAACCATTTGCTTTTTTACGCTTCAATTCATTATTGGGACAAACAATCGATACAATACTCTTAGGTTTGTTGGACTCGTTCTTATCTTTGAGACCTAATGGCCTACAATTAAGTCGACCCTCTCTTTCATCTTCAGTGGATTCATCCTCCACTTCTTGATATATGCCCTCATCAGTGCTGGTACTGCACACCTCTGATGAAGAGATCGATGGAATACCGAACTGTCCGGTTCTGTTTTGATCGTTTCTGTCATCAGAACTTAAAGTTGAGGTTTTGCTTTCGGGTTCATCGACGTCATAGTCAGGCGCCGGATCGCTCGACTCCGATAAACTCATGCCATCATCTGATATCTGATGCACTTCAGCCGTCACTAAACAATTGAGTCAATCAAAAGTTTAGATAAAAATCCTGTAATAAACAACTTTTACCCAAATGTTTATTCTTAGAATTGAGGCCAAAGTCTTCTTTGAGTCGTGAAATGCGTCCGCCGTTTCTTTTCTCTTTTTCAAATAATTGTTTTACCCTATCGTTTGAAGTCATGTGCGGTTCGTGTAAATAGAAGGGTTCAGTACAACACGAACTCGAAAGGGAGGCGTTTACTGCACTCTCTTTTCCCGAATCTATAGTCCTTTGACTGCTATTACTGTGAGAACGCCTGTGATTAGAGGCCGGACTTTTTAATTGTCTTTGAGCTGAAGAGTGGTCTGAATCGGATGAACCCTTTGGATAATAACTCTTAGAATCGGAACGTCGTCGTGGAGAGTGATATTGAGAGCGTCGGCCCAAAGGGTCGTACGGCTCATTCCTATTTCCAACTAATCTATAATTTCTGGAATTTGTTGAATCCGAATGATATTCATCACTGGAACAGGTGCTGCAACAGCAAACTTCTGGAGCCGTGTGAATGGGAGAAGAATAGGTTTCCTTTTGGAGAACAGATATTTTCAGCTAAACTCAAACTAATTATCGACGGCTCGAAACTTACGCTTTTAGCTGAAGTTCTTCTGGAGTGTGGACTGTGACACGTGCACCGACTGTAATGGGATTGGGATCTATTTGAATGTGGAGTCGCTGTCGCCGATAAGTTAGTCGTCGAAAAGCTTTGACTGTGACTTAAATTAATTTCGCTGTGATTTCGTGGATCCGATGCGTGACTTATCAGAAGACTTAAACACTAAAAACAAATTTTATTCAAATCAAATCCATTTACAGCTTTTCTTTCGATTTTTATAATCGATTTTTGGCCAGAATTTGATTTTAAATTAAAGATTGTCTGCAATCATATCATTAGTTTCTATGACTTTTTTGATTAAATTCAGTTTTAAAGGTCTGTTAGCAATAGAATCGGTTTTTCGTATTTTTTTATAAAAAGAATAAAACACTCATTAATTAGTTATCTAAGTCTCAAATTATCATTTTTTCTTATAATCTATTCATTTGCTATTAAACTGAAATAATTAATCAAAAGAAATGTTCACAACTTTTGAAAGAATAAGGAAAAAGTGTTATAATATGTGCGGCAAAATCTGAGGATTGCATGGATTGCAATGCAATGATTGCATGTTTGCCCTGATTTCCATTTCATAAAACTTAATGCAATTTTAATTTGACTCTAAAATTATATTTGAATTTTTAAAATTTCTTTTTTTTATAAACAAAATCTAAGTAATGATTAATCGGCGCACAATTCGTCCTCAATCTGTTCTCAATCGGTTCATATTTGAGAGCAAATCCTTTCTGAGAACAGAATATATTATTAGACGAAATATATTCTACAAAACCTTTTGTTCAAAAAATCGATTAAACGATAGTTTTGAGTGTTTTTTGATAACAAGTCAACAGTCGTTCCATAAATTCAATTAATCTCTTATTGACTTAAAATACAAATTATAGTTTTGGAAAAGTGATCTCATGATTAACCAAGGGTGATTAGCCAATGATTAACTTTATACTTTTAGATCATTCAACAAATCAGTAAAAGTTATTTGAAGGGCAATAACTCGACATAATTGAAGCGAATATAAAATACATTTTTCATATGATAATTATTACCACAATTAAGATAACATACCTCGATGTGTTCATTTTCTGCCGCATCATTCAATGGACTCTTTCCGTATTTATCTAAAAGTATTCTTCCGCCGTGTTTTAAGAGCCACCGAAGAGTCTCTGTGTGTCCCCGACTGGCGGCAAAGTGAACAGCAGTGGCGCCGTCGTTGTCCCTAAGATTTGGATCAATTCCTTGTTCTTCGATCTATTAATGAATTTGTTTTAATGATATTCAAAAGAAGTGAATATCGATAATCATACCATCCATTTGAGGCACTTAATAGCGCCCATTTGTGCGGACGCGTGTAAGGGAGACATACCATCTTTGGCTCTGATATGTAGAGATCCACCGGCGGAGAGCACCAGATATTTGAGCACTTCTGTGTGACTTTCTTGAGCGGCCAGATATACCGGCGTCACATTGTTTTCCATCTGTGCGTTGGCACTACATTTTCGAATAATTGATCGTTAATTTGATTAATTTTTTAAAACATAACTTTTCTTTTTTTTCTATCAAAACATAATTAATCCCTTCATTACAGGACATTATAGTTTATATTTGATAATAAAAAATATGTGATCTAGCAATTTTTAACTGACAAACACTCGAGAAATAGAGAAAACTTAAAAAATCTAAAACTTTTTTACTCTTTTAAAACTAAAGTTAATTAAATAAATTTTATCACTAATTATATGTTTTTCTGCTCCACAAAGTTGCGACTCCGGGCCATTTCAATCGTTTTACAACTATTATGAAAATAGTCTCTAACTATTTGTACAGAAGTCATAACTAAAATTATAACAAATTTCTAATCAAAGACTTATTCTTAAATTTAATAAACATTTTATCTAAAATTATCTGAAAAACCAACAAAACTATAGGAAATAAAAGACAATTTCCGGAAAATATAATAAAAGACTTTTTATTACTTTTTAGTAAACTTTAGTTTCGAAATACTCTTTAAGGCTTTCATTAAACTCAGATTTTTAGATGAAATTTCTTGAGGGACAGAATTGTCCGCTCAGTCAGCCTTAGCTTAAGTCTTAGCCAACTGTACCCAAGAGTACCCAACTTTCCAATAATTTTGTTTTATGTCTGCACTAATTGCGTGTTTTGAATCTTTAATTTCGTTATTTTCAGTTACTTTTATGGCAATACTATTATCTGTCAATTAGTTAGGAATCCTAAGAAGTTGGTTGTGTCCGCATGAGTGAATGAATGTTCATTCTGTGCTCATTCAATATTGTCTCGTTATAGAGCAAAGACTACCCAATAATTTCAAGTATTTATTGATTGATAACTATTGGTATCAAAAACTTGCGATAAATTCACTAAAAGGGAAGTATTGCTGCGCTATTGACAGACCGTAAACAGTAATACATAAATTAGTTTTGATTTTTGTTATGATTTCAAACAAATAGCACTTCAATCGAGGAACTAATCGGCAAAACCTTAAGTTTTTAGATGTCATCGATTACCCGAAAAATGGGCTATAATTCTATTCCGCAATAATTTCTATTTTGAATTCTAAATATTTGACTCAATTCTAGAAAACTTATGAAATCAGTTTTTTCAGAAAAATTTGTGTTTAATCAGTTGAAAGTCATGCAAATAACCAACAATTTGATGACTCTTACTATTTGTTTGTTAACTTCTGTCTAAATATTATAATAATTGAGAGTAAAAATTAGTGTTTGTTATTAGTGTCAGCACTAATGAAAGGCATAAATATTAAGGGTTTGTAGAAATTGACAGTTTCTGATCCAAAGGGATGTAATTTATATTAGCGTTCAATCAGTGGAAACTCGAGACTATTATTAGAGTTTAGACAAAACCTGATTTTTTATAAAAATTAGTTCATCACAAGAAAAAGGGCTAAAATTAGTACTTATTGTAAGTATTACTTCTCAATCAAAATGCATTGAATTAGACATAAAAAATATGCGATTGAAGGCCACCACAGATTGGATTAACACTTCTTTTTCCTAAACTTTATGCTGAGTGACAACTGAATTAGAATTTGATGAATAGTGAGCTATAATTTACAATAATTTGTATATCTTTTTTCCAGTGAGAGCTCACATTTGAATAGAGTTTGTATTTTAAAGTTCAATAACTTAATGGTTGAGTGTTTAGAATAAATACGAAAATAAGTGATTTGTCAGAACATAAATGACTGAAATCAGACAAAACTATAACTGCAATAAATAGGAAACATTTTAAAGTCGTAATCAATTCATTTTACAATAGTTTTAAAAATATTCAACAAAAAAACATTTTAGACGAACAAAAGCTCTTTAAAATTATATGGTTTAAGGCTATTGTTTTTAAGGGAAAAAAGTCCTGGTCATTTGACAAACTAATATATTTAATGTTCAATTGGGGAAAAAATATTAATAATTCTTTTGTTTTGATCATAAGTTACAAAATCTAGACTTCTCTACAATATGTGTATAACAAAGATTATAGCCTTGACTTTGTTCTTAACAAAACATTATTCAGTTGTTATTATCGACGATATCTGTACTCAACAATCACTTGAAGTCCGCCATAAAAGTATGTTAACATTAATTTAATTGTCGTCTTATAAATCAAATTTCGAGTTTAACTCAAAGTCTATTATTTATCTCATTATGTCTAACAAAAGAATGTATTAAAAGATTTATAAATTCTGTGGATACAACCATTTCATTTAATTGAACAAGTTCAAATAATATATTAAATTAATTAAGAATTACAAGAATTGTAATGAATGGTCACATTTAAGTCCAAAAATTTCATTATTAATATTTAAATTTGATTATAATGAGCTATTGAACAATTGAGCAAGCACACTTAACCCAGAATCACACAATAAATTTTAAAATGTCTTATATTTCATGAAGTAATCAAAGTTTGGTCTCTTATTAATAATAATCAGTGATTATATTAAAGGCGTTGATTATAAAATTGTCAGCAATAAAGTACCCAATGATTACCGAAAACTATTTTTTTTTAATTTTACAACTTTTAAGCAAATATTTTGTACTAATTATAGAAGAAAAAGGAATAAAATGTAATTTTATTGTATTGTAGTTGAATTGAACTGAAACTAAGGACTAATTTATTGGAAACGTGTGTTCTTACAAATACTTAAAAGTCCGGCGAATAATGTTTTATAACTTTTATAATAATATAAATAATATTTTTGACACATTTATTGTTTTTATGCCGAAAAATAATAAACAGGGGATTGACCTTAAATTATTCTGTGCTCTATAGGTTTATATCTCCTCAACATAAGTCTTGACAAATGCCAAGTTTTGAGATGAATGATATGAATGCCTTTTTTCATGGAATTGTGAGCAACACTTTTGCGAGAACTGAGAAAATAATTTCAGTTCTGAAGAGAGCTATGGATTGAATCAAATTTTCCAGAGAGAGAACATTTCTCTATATTTTTGATAAACTGAGCAAAAAAGTCCCAATTCTTTAGAATTAGAATTTTTGTTGCACTCATTCATTATAAAGTGTTTCTCACGTTTTTTAAACAATTTTATTGCTTTTAGTTTTATTTTGGAGAACCGCATAAAAAATGAAATTAGATTTTCTTTGTATGGAATTATTACTTTTAAAGCATAGATTTCCCATAATATCGAACAGTGATTGTATCGGATCGCCATAATATTGCCATAATATCACTACAATTCCCGATATAGTCTACAGAGCATATAGTAATCCATCGAAATTATTCTGACTCAGGTTTGGCCTCAACACAAGTAGGAGGTAATGCATGTTTCACGCATTTTAATCCCATCTCTCAAAAATACAAACTCATCTTTAGCTACACTTATGGAATGCCTTCCGTTAGGATATTATAGGATATTAAGGAATAACTGAATTCGTGTTCACATAATTAAATCCATTTTTCTATCGAAACACGAATTTTGATAAAATTTTAATCAAATTTTAATAAACCATTTATTAAATTATTATTAAATTATTGTTTTTTTTATCTCAAAAACTATAGTTTAAGTTATAATTAGACTTCAATTTTAGATAATATCGACTCCAAATTGAAAGGAAATAAAAGTTTTACTCAATTCAATCAAATCAACAAAAGTTTGGGTTTAGATTTGTTTCGGTCATCGAATCAATAAATTCGATGCAAATAAAAGAAATTATTGGAAATAAAGTTATTATTTGAGGCTTTAAAATAAGTTGATTGAACTCTACCTTAATTCCGGACAGGACTCCACTAATAATTTGACACAATCGAGACAACCCTTAGCGGCCGCATAGTGTAGCGCCAGTGCACCCATTTTGGTCTTCTCGAGGGCCGGCATTTTCGCTTCTTTAAGAAGCCATCGAACAAGAGTTGGTCGTCCGTACCTGTCGTTCACAACAAACAATCAGTTGATCACAATTTAAAGTTAAGTATAAAACGTTTCGACAAAAAAACTATTACTTCAAAAGTTTTGATAGAATAAGAGTTCAAACTTGTATTGAAGGGAATCTATTGCACCACAAATAAGTCATTCAAAGTTTCAGTTCTGAAGATTGGATCGGCATTAGGTTAGGCTTACAGACAGGCTCTGACGTAACAGATTGTTGTTGTGCTGACACTCTTTAGTAGCTTTACTTCACCTGTTGTTTGATTCGGTTTTTCAATCGCATGAATGACTCCCAAAACCCACTCAGACCTACTCTACCACTAATGTTATACAACTGTTTGCTTTGTCTGAATCTTCAAATGCTTTTATAAACTTTTAGATTATATTATTTAAAGTCTGTATGGGATTAAAACTCATGTTTTTATTTAATATATTATATCATAAATAATGTTATAAACATTTCTTTTACTTCTATTGAAATATGCATTTATTGCGGATTAAATCAAAATTTAAAAAAAGTAAAGTAATCACAAAAAAATGTATTCAAATATAAGTTCAAAACAAATTATTATATTTTCTCTCAAAAAAAAGGTACAAATGTATAGTCTTTGAATTATCAGATTTGGGATAACTTTTTATAGTTAAAAATTATGTTTAAATTAAAAAAAAAAAGTAAATAGAATTGAATTGAATGCAAAAATTTGAATCATAAATAAGAATTGTGTCGATTAAAATTTGCGAAACAAGTTATTTGTGACAACATTTTCATAACTATAAGTATTCCCAAAAAATAATTATTAAATATAAAAATAATTTAAATAAAATGCGAATCAATGCAAACATAAATCATATCTCAAATGAATTTTTTATTTTTAGATCAACTCATTTGCAATTCATTTACACTTTAATTGATTAGTAAAAGTCTAGTCTTTGCACGAAAAGATTTTTCCATTAAAACAATGAAATTAAAAATTCCTAAAATATTCAATGGTCTGACTCTGACCACTGGTCTGGTCATTCAACTTACTTCACACTTAAAACAATTTATGTAAATTTTTGTTTATAACAATTGTTTTAAATGAAATAAATACTTCTTATTCTGATTTCAATTAAGACTAAATACTTATTTTATAATTAATTGTTGCCTTTGAAGCCGAAAGTAACACATTTAGTAAAAAATGTGAGAAAACTCATAAAAAAGTTTATTAATTATTATTATTATTATTATTAAATAAAAAAAGGTATTAAAACCGATTGTTGAGTACTGTTAGCATCGCTCTGATTGAGGTTATTATCTCTGAAACATTAAATATCAAATATTGCTTTAATTAGTAAATCGACAATTAAAAGGAGAGCCATTTCTCTAACCTATTAACTCATCGAAGGGTATCCTATGTCTCAGTCCTTATTTCAAATGACAATAAATATTAGAGAAGAGATAACAGTTGTTAAGTAAACGAAGAATTCTCAATCCTTTTAGGGTATGTTGCAATTTAAATTGAGATTGGTCAATTCTTGAATATATTAACTTTCAAAGTTAGTTATGATAAATATTTTTCGTATTTTATTAACATTTGATTCTATCGTAACTGAAATGATATTTAAATATAAAATAAGATTCGCTCCGATATAAAACTCAATAAATTTTTACTGTTATTTAGTTTTAGAAATTCAATTAAAAAGCTTTTTGTCGTCATTTCATAAAATTCTGTTTCGTATAAAAGCAATTAAAATCTGATAAAAAGTGGAATACATTTTTATTTGATTAATATATCATTAGTGGAAAGGATTGGGTCAACCAAAAAACCAAAACTATTTGTAAAAACTAATGTCAAAAAATAATGATATCCACAATCTTATGATCAATAATAAAATAAAAGACAAATTTGAATCAATAAAGGGTCAAATTATTCAAACTATTGAGGATTTTGGAGTCGACGACAAATATTTCATAAGAAGAGATATTTTTGAAAAATTGAGTCAATAGAGAGAACAGAACGGAAAGACTTGAGTAAAAGTTGATAAGTAAATCTTAAAATGATATGTAATTTATTATTTTATTAATAAATTTTGTAGAAAATCAATGAATAAATGTTTGAAAGAAATCCATTTCTAACAAATATAAGCAAATGTTTCATTTCATGGTATTTTCATTTTGGTTGGTATTAACCATTACAAATTATGCTTGTCAAGCTTGACATGGCAAATTTTGAAATTTTTGATTGAACTTGTTCTAGAATTTAGAACCTAGATCATTTAGCTCTGTGTCAAAATAAATAGCATTTATTCCCATTTTTACGATTTTAAATCATTGATTTAATTACAGTGTATTTCCAATTAAGAGAAATGAGAGACAAAATTAATTTCAAAATATTTTAAATATTTTGTTAAACAAATAAAATTATTTATCTATTCGTCGATCAAAAATGACTGTCGACTGACTTTCCTTTAAATACAAATATTCTGGGCTTAAAGGGCTTCGAAATAACATTAATTGACGGCTCGTTATTTTTAAAAAGTTTTGACAAATTATTTTAGAAACATAACTAAAAAAATAAAACTTAAAAATGTAAATTGCTTTTCCAAGATTCAATTTTATCGAGTAAACATATATCATAATTGTTTAATTCTTATTTAATAGTCACAAATTAGTTTTCATATAAATGTTTTTACGTAAAACTTTTTAATTGTTTATTCCTTTTTTGAATAAATGAAAACAATTATTAAAACATTTGTAATATATTTAAATGAGTTTTGTTTTAATTATTCAAATAATCTATTTTTAAGACTTGTTTTAATAGAATATTATAATTAAAATAGATTTAAATCTCTTTAATATTTGTAAATAAAAGTAAAAATTACTTATTTTTCACTTTATTTTAATATTTGAAAAATAAATAATACTTTTTATGAGAAATAAAAAGAAAAAACTTTTATTAAATTATTAATAATACAGTATTAAAATGTATTAAAATAAGGCTTTACTCTTGATAATTCTAGTGATTTATAGATTATTAATAAATATATAAATATATTTAAAAATGAGTCGCTTTAATACAAATGTATTAATAGGATATTAAAAGTGATTTTATTCTTATCTTTATCCTGCAACTTATTTATAACATATAAATTGTAAATAAAATTTAATTATAATCAATATTTCATCCCTTTTATTATTAAACAAAGATAATGATAAGAGAACAAGGATATTTTAACTTGTGTTCGTTCAAATGAGTTGAACTTATTTGAAGTGTTTTTTTTCTATTAAAACGTCTAAAATAATCTTTTCTTTAATTCTCTAAACATTGAGACTTCTTTTATAAAGTGGTCATTTGAAAAAACATTAATAAAGTGTCAGGGTCAATTAAGTAAGAGTATTAGAGTTGGCAAAATATCAATAAATTCAGAGAAGATAATTGAAATGAGAGTATTATATGAATTCGTTTTTATTTTTAAAGAAAATATAAAAATAGATTCGATATATGATTTCCTGATTTCAATTTCAATAAATCGATTCGAACATAAAATGTTGAAATCGATAACTAAACCGGAGTTTAAACCCTAAACTTTGGTTTATATTTACAAAACTCACAAAAAATCATTAATTTTTTGTAATAATTTAAAACAGATTTATGAATAAATGTCACTAAGAAACTAGAAATTGTTGGTCTGTATTAAACTTAAGGTCTAAAAGTGAATATAAATAATGATTAGAATTTTGTAATTATTTTTTAATAGTTAATGATTGGTCCTTAATCAACACTACAGCCCCCTTTGGCTACCCCTCACTATCATTCTTGATTAGTAGTAATTTGTAATTATATAAATTCTGATCGATTAAAGTTATTTTGAGTAATTCGGGACAAATCGAAAATATTTTATTACAAATTTAAAGCTTTAATTTCAGATAAATTTCAAAAAAAAAGATGAATAAAATAATTTATTTGAATAAATGTCAGCCAAAGAATAGATGAGAATATAATTGAAATGTATTTTTAGTTTCGAAAAACAAAATCTTATTCTTCTTTTGTTGAGAACTTCTGCTTAACTTTAATATTGAAATCATGATTGGATTTGCAATGATTTCCTTCAACTTTAATAGTTAATAGTTTAATAGTTGCGTTATTTGAGTTTCAACTACTCTTATACTTTATAATGATAATGGTAATCAAGGACAATAATCTAATATTCCTTTGAATGGCTTAGACATCACTTCACGATTTGAGTCATAAAAAGATGAATTTGAAAACTTTCTAAAAATGTTTATTGAAAAATGATTGACCACAATCTATATGACCCCATCTTGACCTAGGCAACTTTATAAATACTTCTCATTTAAAACCTGATTTTAAACTTTAAAACCTAAACATAAAAGTTTATAAAACCATCAAAAGAGTCGACATCTGTTATGACTGCATTCATATAATATTATAGAATCGATGACCCGAAACATTCTCTGAATATTGAATTCAAACAATTATTACCTCAAAAAACAGATGTCGTATCGGTTTTCTCTTTAAAATTATTCCGATAAACAAATTTTGTTAAAACAATGATCTTTTAAAATACTTTCGATGGATAACTAATTACTTAGTCTTATAGAATATTCTATAGATTTTGTTTAAACTTTAAAGAAATTATTATTTCATATAATTTATATTAAATTTATAACATTTGACTTAAATTAAACTCAATGTTTCATTAAAATAATAAACTTGGTTTAAATAGAAGTTTATTTACCAAAAAAGGTAAAATACTAAAATTTAAGACTTCGTACAGGATCATTTAAAACCGTGACGAATTAGCCACTTTTTTTAGCCAAATACGTGCGTACGATATGTGAGGTTTGAAAATAAACTATGATCAAAGAAAATTAAAATTTTACCAAGAATAAATTAACAAAAATTTTTTATCATTTTATATACTTAATAATCATTGATTTGTAATTTTTCTTATAATAGACAGTTGAGCATGATGCAACTCATAATTTAGGAGAAGAATTTTTGAAATATGCGCTTGAATATATTAGTAAGTAAAAAAGTATACCCAGAAATAATTTTAGAATTTGAGTTTTTATCACTTAATTTTGTGATTAAGGTTTATATTTCTCTATACGATAATGATAAACATTTGTCAGTACTTTACAATTTATAGTAAAATTTTGACCATGATACAACGTACACAAAAGGTGAAATATTTAATATATATTAGATTATTAAAGGGTATAATTTTAACAAACTTAGTAATAGTATTTGGGAATGAATATTCAAAGGTCCAAAAAAGGTCCCTTTTCCGATACTAACTCATAATATGGGTGGAATATTTTAGAATTTGAGTGTTCATTGTATATTTGAAATAAACTTGTTAATGGCATTAAAGAACTATCACAACTGTTGACAAAAAGAGTTGAGTCGCATTTATGTATAATTTAGTAGAGGAATAGAACAGTTTTCGAGTACTTCTAGTTTTTATTCCTATACAGAGTATATACCATTACCAAGTTTATTTAAAAATTAAACCCTAAAGGGGTTTGATATTAAATATATTCTGATTAAATTTTTCACTTTTTCTATACGTTGTATCATGGCCAGTTCTCTATTGTAAAGTAAAAGTAGTGACCACTAGATATCAATAATGTTTTTAAAAGTGTAATCATTTGATATAAAATTAAATAAAAATAAATTTTAATTTTCAACATTTCTGGGTATAATTTTTTGCTTGCTCATATTTTCAAGCGCACATTTTAAAAGTTTTCACTAATTTATTATTAGAAATAAATCAATTTAATGAATCAGAACTTTCCCTAGGTTACTTAGGCTAGGTATAGTAAATGGATTCATATAAATCCAACATTTATTTCATTATTAAAGTGCTGTTCATTTTTGAGACAACAATTTAATCTATTTTTGTATAATCCTTCTAATATTAACAAATGTTACTAGTTACTTAGTATAATAACAATATGTATGACATAATTTTCAATTTTAAGAAAATCTATAATTCAAAGAAAAATTTTTGTTTCAAAATAAAGAATTTCTCTAAAAATTGTAATAATTTAAGAAATTTTGTATAAATTAATTAATTTAATAATAGTATTGGAGATTATTTTAGACACAAATTAGTTTCAGATTCGCCCCAAATGGGAGTTTTTGGGAGTTATCCGATTAAATTCTAAAATACTTAGAAAAAAAGATAAAAAGTGTTGCAAAACAAATGTAAAGAAAGTGTATTTTAAATTTAATTTATGTTAATTAAAGTGGTTTTATGTAATTAAATCGGAAAATGAAAACATGAGTTTATTTTTAAGGAATTCTCAGTTCAGGAATTGTTTTAATTACTTTATTTTTGTGAATATTTTTTTGTTTCTAATTGTCGAATATTTTATTGTATTTAAATAACATAATATTTTTAAATAGAAAAGTGTTAAGGTATGCCCATATTTATTAGACTTTTTATTATTCAAAAAAAGCACAACAAAGTAAAATATGAAATTTTTAAATTTAAGTATTCTTAAGATTTTATATTACACTAAAGTTACCCATATATTAATAGTTAATTTAATAATTTAATAATACTTAAATATAATAAGTTAATCAAATGAATACTAATATAAGATTTTCTTAAAAACTACACGAAATCAAAATATATTTAATATCAAATTATTTTAAAACTTAAAGATTAATACGAAATAAAATAAAACGAATTCAATGAATAAAATTTGAATTTTAATTCTTATATAAACACAGATTTCTGAGTGATTTTGAAAAGGAGTCAAACAGAGAACTCTAACCATTTATCTCAGAGAAGAAGAATATTTATCCTATGAAAGGATCGGAATTTTTGATTGAAGATTTGATTATCAACTTTTGTAAACCCAAAAATTCAAATACTGTTTTATTTAAATTTAATTTTAAAGTAAATTACTTTTAATTTACCTTTAAAAACTAACCAAGATATGTGTTCAAAGAAAATTTATTAGAAAGTTTCTCCATCTAACTAAGATTTTTTCTTTTGCGAAAAATATTTTTAAAAACGTAGTCTAAAATTTTAAAAATTAAATTTCATTTTATAATAATAATAAAGTGAATAAAGAATAGAAAATGTTTGCACTACCAATATATACCAAGTATATATAACATACAATCAGTCCAATGAATATTTGTGTAAATTAAACCTATTTTAATAGGTAATGAATAAAGCGGGCATTTTAAAAATGAAATTGGTGACGTTTTCATTAACAAAATTATAAATTTAGGAAATTTTTGTCAATTTCGTAAATATATAAAAAGAGCCTGTCTTCTCTTAATAATTTACTTTAATTAACTTCTATTAATTTTATTTAAAAAATATAATTACATATTAATTATCTTTTAATTAATAAACTTATTTAATGACGTCATCACTGATTCCAATAATTTGAGTGCGTTTTCAAAAAGCCTTAAAGTTATGGTTTCACTGTATTTATAGTTTGTCCTCCAATTAAAAGTCTATAATAAATCAATTCTTTCAATAAATAAATGTTACTCTAATTTGAATTGTATTCACTCAATATTATTGAGCATAAAATCATAGTGGGTTCCAATGGAAATTTGGACAAGGTACTTTCATCCGAAATATTTTGTGATTTTTGTTTAAAAACAAAAGATGGGACAACTTGGGCATTTTTTATAAAACCTTAAATAGTCATTAAAGGGTATTGAATTTAAATTTGTTAAAGATGTAAATGATGTATAGACGAAACCATTTTATCATTCTAATGCACCATATTTTAATGCACCCCCCAGCAAATTTATTTAATGCTTAATAAAAAAGTGCATTTATTGCATCAACTTTAATACAATTCATTATTATTACGTTTATGTTTTGAAATATTAAATTTGTCGATACATTTGTCTATAAATGATATCTTTTATCTTTTCTTTAAATAAATATCATAAGGAGTCACCCCATTAAAGAAATATCTCTAAAAATTTTGAGAATATTTCTTCATTGAAAAAGTTTACCGCAAAATATGACTGAAAGTACTAAAAATTATCTCTTTTTATATATAAAATAATTTTATCAATAGAACAGAAAAATTATAACTTGTTTATAATAAATTTATTTTAAAGTTATTATACCGGGTGTTCCGGAAAGTCGGTGCACAATATTGTAGCGTAAGGGAGCACTGGGTAGCCCTCGGGATTACCCGGAAAAATTAAATTAAGTTTGTTTATGTTTGAAAAGATAAATAAATAAAGTTTTGACAGTTGTTTGAGCTCATACATTGTTTGGAACACCCGGTAGATTACCAAGATGCAATACGAATGTCAATAAAACTATAAAATTCAGAATAAAGTTTAAGGCATAAACTGTTTGTCGTTCCCAACAAATATCCCTAATTTGTGTCCCTTTTTGATAAGTTTGTCCTTTACTTTAAATTTACAAAAAAAAAGTCAAACGATTGGGAAATTAGTTTCGAGTCATTAATTGTCAAATGATTTGATTAAATCATATGAAGTGTTTTCAGATAAGTTTAATCAAAATTGTTATGAAATTATCGGAAATATATGTCATTTCATTTTTTCCAAAGTTTTCTGATTCACATTATTGTAAACTACAGTTAATTACATTACAATAATTGCAAATCAAATATATTTAAAGATTATATTCTTGGAATGGACTCTAAACTCATTAAAATCTCATTTGAAAATTATATTTCCAAAAATTAAATCATAGACTTAATAGCAATTAACTACTTATTGGTATTTAATTATCTTGCACATCTTTTAAGTAAAAAAATAGTTAATAATAATAATTTAAAACTCAAATGCAATCATTTCTTTAAAGTCTTTTTTCTATTTAAAGTTAAACCAATTTTTTTTATTATATAATTGTTTGTTAATAAAGCGTTAAATAGTCATTCAATGTATTCACAAATGAATCAAAAATTATGATTTTTGAAGTAAAGTTTTCACACTTTGCCTCAAATTTCGGTAAATTTTTGAAAGTAAAATGACTTTAAATGACTTATTTTCCATAAATTCACTTAATTTTCACAAAATGTTAAAAACAAATAAATGTTTGAAATATTTACTTAAATTTTAAATAAATATAAATAAGAGACAGACCTGGCGGCTAAATGTAGGTAAGTTTGTCCAAAGTTGTCGCGTTCTGTCAATGAAGTGTCTGTATTTTGTATGAGCCACGAAAGTGCGGCCAATTTTCCGAAGGCCGCGGCCTCGTGTGCCGGCAAAGCACCGCTTTTATTGCGTAGAGTAGGACTCATATGGCAGGTGTTGACCAAAAATTTCAATACTTTATGGCTTCCATTTCTGGCCGCGTAATGAACAACATTTGCACCGAAATCGTCATTAATTAGTTGTGATCTCTCCAACACTGATTGCATTGACTATAAATACAAAATAATAGATTAAAACCATTACTTAAATGAATTCAATTCAATTATATGACAAAACATAAGCTCACCCTTAATGTTTGGAGGTCGCCCTCACGGGCGGCTACCAATGCCTGGTGCAAAATAGCCACCTCTTGCATTACTAGGGAATCCGATTTTTAATCACAAACAGCAGTTTTGCGATTCGTTTTACTTTCGCTTATATTATATATGAATTGAAAATATTCTGAAATATTATTGAAAAATATAAACCAATTTTTGAAAACTTTGTGATCGACTGATAAGAAAATAGAAATTTGTCGATACATTTGTCGATATATTTCTTATTTTTGGAAAAACAATGATTTTCGGTCTGTTTCTGTTCATAACATAAACTTATTTTTCAATTTTGAATTCCAACAAAAAAATTATCGGTTAATAAAAGTTAAAAATAAGAACTAATATATTATAAGTCCTGCAATCCTTATATTCATTGATTGACTTACCATAAGAGTGAGTACTTTATTCCTATGCATAATATGTGTGACACCACATGAAGTTATCAATTAAATCCATAATAATTTCCAATTCACTAATTATTTATTACAGAAAAAACACTTAAATTTAATGAAAACAATTGAAAAGTTGAGAGAATGCGATGTAATGTTCGATGAGTTTAAAAACACAGAATAAGGTCTTAAAACGTTAAGACATATGGATTTACAATATATTAAATTTACTGAAAACCAATGTATTCATACATGTTTTCAAGTTAAGAATGATTTGATTTGTCGAATAACCAAATTTGAAATCTGAAAAATGTATTAATATATTAATAATCGATGCAAAGAATAGTAGACTCGGAGCAGATGAAGGCTTTTTTGGGTCACTTAACAATACTATAACTGATTTGCCGCAAATCTATTGGACCTTAAAAAAGACGATCTGAGAGACACATCAAAGTCTTTGCCATAATAGGCATAAGTGCTGTTCAACTGATGAATAGTCTACTAATCATATGCACGAAAGAAATGCTGTCATTCCGTTACTTAACGTTTGTCTCTTAACTACAAATTGGCGAAACATTTATTAAATTAGTGAAAGAAATTCTTGAAAACTAATTAACAATTGGATTGAATTCAATTTTATCTAATCCTAAGAACACATAAAATGTTTTATTTTGATGGAAAACAACCAGTTTTTCGATACAAAGAATTGACTCTAATTTAAACTTTGATTCAAAACTACTAATCAAATAAAGGCTTTTTTCAGATTTCAGTTCTTTATTAGAAAAAAACTGACTTTAAAACTAGTCCTCCACTAAAGAAAAGTTATTCAAAGGAACACCACATTTATTGTTCTGATTACTATATTTCTACAAAAGCAGTACTGGTTTGTGTCTCAAAAGAGCCGATATTAAGTGCATTTCTTCACAAACCATGAAATAGTCAACTAATTAGTCAAAGTATATGTTGAGACCAAAATTTCTTTAATAACTTTTTTTTAGAAAAATTATTTTACAGAAAAATTCACTCAAAAATTATGAAAAATTAAAATAAAGAAAATCTAAAATGAACTTATATTTTGGTCAATTAACTTAACTGTAATTGTTTTCAATTTAGATTAGACTCAAATGTGATTTATTGTTATTTTTTTTCGGTAAACAAAAGTCTAAACAGAAGTTATTTCATAATTGTATTGAAATTGAAATCCAAGAATAAAAATGTGGTTCAAAAATATAGAACTAATTTAAGTTCTTTTATTTCGGTACCGGTTTATGAAAAATTAAATTCATTCATATCATTCAGAGTTGTCAGAGTTGGTCAGGAAAATTACCCTTCAAAGTAATTTTCACTATAATTTATCAATAATTAATAGTAATGTTTACAAAAGAGTGACTTTGAGGGACATTTCATTTATGGCAAACCATTGAATTAAATTCTATTTAATCAATGAATTAATGCCATTGTTTTGATATTGAATTCTGGCCATCACTGATGCCATTAATGGCAAACAATAAAAACTTGATTTCTTTATTTGAATACAAGTGAAGCAAAGAATGAATTCTCTTAATATTAAAATTATTTCTTTGAGTATTACTTTTAAGACTAATAACGAAATTGGATTCATTCAAATGGAGTTCACTTTAAAACAATAAAAATGAATTGTTTCACATTTCTTGGCTATTAGTCTAAAATTCATTTAAATAATGATCTTTTCATTGAATTTCATACTTACGCTGAAAAAGGCTCAGAACAGGGCCTCGAGTTGTGGGACAACTTAATTGAAATAAAATATCTCTGAAAAATCAGATGAAATTCGTTCATTTCTTTTGTTATCTCATCGATGATAATATTAGAAAGTAGTCTTAACCTATTTTTGAAAAAATCAATTATTGACTATAAAATTGTTGAAATGCTTGGATTAGTACTAAATTTTTTGTTAAATACTATAAACTTATACTGAAATCTCTTTCTCTGAAATTATTTTTTTATCGGACAGTCTTTGAGTTAATTTTAAATAAATATCATTAATATTTGAATAAAAGGCTAATGACTTTAAAAGTGTTAAAAAACTGAATTTAATGCTGAATTAATTCATTTTAAACGTAATGTCGAGTTTAGAGTCTCAGTCCATAAATTTGTATACATTTTCACAACAATAAATATAAAAGAATGGCCAAGATTACTTTTTATTTATTTTTCAAAATATCTTTAAAGACAAACTGTCAAATATTCCAGAATATACCCCTTTATATACCCCTTGGTCATCATTGGGTTTATAGTAGAAATTCTTAACAAAGAAAATTGTTATAATTTTCGCAATTCCTGTTCTTCGATAAGTCTATTAACCGATCAATTCGTGTCATTTAATATCACTTAAAATTCAATGAATAATTCAAAGAAATTTTCAATTTTGACATTTTTTGGCGATAATATGATTTAATCGAAAAATATTAATTAATTTATATTTTTTGTCGCATGACTTTTATCGAGAAAATCTATTTTTAAAAATCAGTGAAGTATGGAATCAATCAAATTAAGTGAACGGAAAACAGAGGAAACACTTCTTTTCAAACGAAACTTTTGTCATTAAATCATTTATTTGAAAGATTTGTTTTAAACGTTTTTCACTTTAGATTGGCTTCAATTGTACTGATTTTAAGATTTTTTGGAAATTCCGTAAAAAATAACGAAATGAAATAACATTTTTGCAAAACATTATCATTTTTATGATCACTTAATGAGGTTATAAGGACTTCAGTGACAATTGTTTTGTTGATACAAATAAACATTAAATTCTTTTATATTTAAAAGGAATTTAAATAACTTCCATATATTTCTTGATTTATGTAAATATATGCCGACTTTGGATGAGGTTTTGTTTTTCGCAAAATATTGTTTTTTATTCATTCATTCGTTTGTGCGATAAACCATTTTTTGTTATGTAAACCATTAGACTAATTACTGACACTTTCTTAATGTTTAGTACCGTTTATTCTCACAAATGTTATCCCCTTTACCAGTAACTTATCAATGATTATCTTGCTAATTTAATTAATATTTAATTATTAATCAATGAAGGTTTAGCTTGTTAAGTTAAAACTATTATATAATAAATGTTATTTTTTTAAATAAAAACAAAATACAACATGGTACTATTATTTAGTAATTTATATATTTATAAACTTTACATATTTAAATGGCAAGGTAATACGGTTTTAGTTGGAAAGGAAGCATTGTTTATTGAGTAAGAATAATTTATACCAAAAATATTCAATAAAAACAAAAACTTGGAAACATTTTCCGCATAACTCACTCACATTTCTACAACAAAATTAGAATTTTTGAAAAATTATGGTTTGTTTTTATACCAAATATATAAGTCATTTGAATAAAATATGTAATTATTTGCATAAATCTAATTATTGAATACTCGGCGGTTGGTTTCAGTTTGAGTATGAGTTCATTTATGTTTTATTCCACTAATTATTAATATCTCTAAAACTAAATTAGTTTATATTTTGGGAGAAATACTGGAAATTATTAATAATATAATATTAGATGAGTTTATATTTAAAGAAATGGTTTTAAATAACTAAAAAATGACCATAAAATAGTTGAAGACATTTAAATTAATGAATGAGAGAACAATAGATTGAAGTAAAGGATTGAATGACATATTTTCATCGTTTAATCGTTTCATTTCTTTTATGTTAAGCAAAAATTCCATTAAAGTTATTTTGGAAAACCAAATGATTTAATATAAATAAATTAAATATCAATTTATATCAATGATACCAAGTTAAGTTAAGTTGAATTGAAACATTTCCCACTATTCTATAGTCAATCAATGAATTGAACGATTAGTAAAATTACTAGAAAGCAGTTAAACTCTTTCTTTAAGCACTAATAACTACCAAAACAGTCAACAATTGAAAAGTTTTTTATCTTATCTTTAAAATTGGAATTCATTTAAAATTATTTCATTTTTATGTAAATTCATTTCACTTACCATTGCTTTCATTTCTTTCGGAATTTTTAATTTGAAAAAATTGGTTAAACTGGAAATAAGTCACTTTTATTATTATTATTATTATTTTTATTATTGTCTTCTATTTTGTTGAACTTTTCCTAAAAAAATAAAAGATTGAAAACGAAAATATTTTGACAATTCATTCAAAGACTTAATTCTCTTTAAATTGTTTGTCAATAAAAACATTTTTTCAATTCCACACAAAATGATAGGAAACTATTAATTCTATTCTGTTCTCAGAGAATGCATTCATTCGTAAAACCTGTTCATTGTTTGGCTCTTCATTTATGGTTCGATCGTCCGTTTCTGAGATTTGAATTTCCGAGAAGACTATTAGAGGACAATCAACTTCATTCTTGAGTGCAATAATCTATTTAATAAAATTATTTGTTAAAAGTATCATGCTAATTATCATTAATAATTAATTAATTTAAGAAACAAAGATTTTTATCCTAATTTAATATATTTATTCATTGTACGACCTTGTTTATTGCAACAAATGGTCCTATTATCAAATAAATTATTAAAATTATTCAGTGACAAATAATTAACAAGATTAAACTGCAATGAATAAAATCAAAAGAATGATTAGATAAAATTAACTAAATTTTGAAGTGTCACTCAATTTTGCCAACAATTTATGCCTCATATCTTCAAAAACAAATTTTTAAATGAATTTTTAAATTATTTACCAGAATAACTACCAAGAACACATTTTCTTTGCAACTAATTTAAAACTATCACTTTTCTCATCTATCCATAATTGAATGGTTTAGTCTTTAGCTAAGATGGCAAATAGGTATTACCCGTATACCCCTCTGGAACGAAAAATCGTCAAAATACCCCCCTGAAATTTTGAAAACCTTAGCACGTCTATGGACAAGAACTAGGTCTGTCGAGGTTTTCAGCCTCCAGGGTGGGGTATTTTCCAAATACCCCCTCTCCTGTAAATCGAGGTCATTTGCTATGCTAATTCTTTAGTTTATCAAAAAAAAAAAATCAAAAGAATATGTGATATAAATTTTAATATCAAATTTAATTTAAATATTAGACTTTGATTTTTAATACAATTATTTAAAATAAATTATTCAGTGTTTTGGGTTTGTGTCTCATAATAGCTGTCAAATACAGATTAATACAGATATAAATTGAATTTAACCAAAAATAAGAGCAATAATTTAAATTAAGGTTTGAATAATAATTGTTTAATAAAATGAATTGCAAACAAAAACTCAATGTTTTTCCTTTCATTGGTTTTATTATTAATTAATATACGAAATAATTTGAACTTAAAATTAAGTGTATTAAGTGTTTAAGTGTATAGCATTGAGACAAATAGTTAACAATTTTTAATTATCGATTGAGATATTGTTCAAAATGATCTGAATATAAAAGAAAAACTATGAACTTTATTGGAATTGATGTTTTAGTCATAGGAGTGACTCAAAATAGTACAAATTTTGTGATAAAATTACCCAATCAATGATTTATCGACAGATTTTGTCAAAATTTGTATTAATTTTTGTTTGAAATGTCACAAAACAACAAATAATTTCAATTGAATTTAATTATCAAAATTTCGGTATAAATTAGCGATAAAACAAATTCTTGTGTCTAATATGAAAAAAACTCATTAATAGACTTAAAGGGTCAGACTTATAGAGTTGACATCAATAATGGCATTCAAATCATTTTACAAATATTTAAAGTCTAAACATTTTAAATAATTAAACAATTTGTGGTCTTAGGCTAAGACACCAAAACTTATGACAATATTTTCTTCAATTTTTAAAGTTATTTCTCTAATATATTATACAAAGATAATTTTACCTTGTTCATTGCCCATCCCTTCATTATTAGTAAATGTCAGCTAAAAATTCTAATGAGTTTTGGAGATCATCTAAAAGCGCTTAAAGAGATTATTCAAATGAATTTTGAAATTGTTTTCACTGATTATCTCTCGAAAGACAATTAACATTGACTTTGAAAAATAGTTTCCAATTTAGAGATAAGAAAACAAATCAATCATTTATTAAATATTAAAGAAAATCTTCAAAAATCTTTTCGATATTATTATTTTGAATCAGTTGTGCATAAAATTATGAATAATTCTATGATTATATTTACTGAAGAATTGACAGAAATTTAGTAAATAATTATTGATTAACTGTAATAATTGATGTCTTATACTAGAAATTATGTCAATTTGTGTTCACTTCTTCTCATTTGTCAATTATAGCCATCGATTCATAGTATTTGTCGTTAATTACTTAAAGTGTGATCATTAACTTAAGCCAAAAATATAGAGAAATCTGAATAAATTTGAATAAAATTCATTTTTTAGTTCCAAAATG